>CM070791.1:16509819-16596689 GCA_036346955.1 Dipus sagitta | reverse complement strand
TAAAAACCCCCAAAATTTCACGGGAAAACTTTTTAGAACAGGAAAAAATAAAATTATAAGGAATCACGACTATGAAAAATATTTATTTTTTAAAATTTGTATACCCAAAAGGAATAAATTTTATTTTCTTTACAATAACTTATATGCTTATAATAAAAGATGATGTATGTATTTTAATAACTAAGACATTCTCATTCTCCCATTATTATTTTAAATATCCTGACATTATTTTCAAGGTGAAAAACAAAGATGAACTAGTGAAACACATTTAATAAACAGGAATGAGAACCTGCTCAGTGAGAGAGAAGTCAAACTTGGTACTGAGAACTAGGTCAGGATCCTATGGACATGACATTCACAGACCCAGAATGATGGTCCCCTTGGTCTTTGGTGGCCACACCTACCAAACAGCCTCTCAACCAACCATGCTTTAATTGTTGCTGCTTGCACTCCATCCTGGTTGGAGAATATGGGCTTTTTTCTGTTTGTGTGTTATCTTTAACTTTTTTTTTCTTTTTCTTTATTTTTAGAGAGAGAGAGAGAGAAACAGAGAGACAGATAGGAAGAGAATGTGCACACCAGGGCCTCCAGCCACTGCAAACGAACTCCAGACGCATGTGCACATGCATCTGGCTTTCTTCAGTCCTGGGGAATTGAACCTAGATCCTTTGGCTTTGCAGGCAAGTGTCTTAACCACTAAGCCATCTCCTTATCCCTGTCTTAACTTTTTCTTTGGTGGAAGGCGGTCCAAGGTAGGGTTTCACTTTAGCTCATACTAACTTGAAATTTACTATGTAATCTCAGGGCGGCCTCTGTAAGTCCCGCTCCGGGGGACTCCCCGGGCTCAGTCTCAGGAAAGACGGCACCCCAAATCACTCACGAGAAGTGGTCTTGATGAAAACAGCATGAGGATTTTTATTGAGGGACCGGTGCACCGGGGCTTGACACAGAGTCCTCACACAGGAGGGGTGAAGAGCCCCAACCCCCTGAAGGAAAGGGTTCAAAAAGGGAGAAGGGCGGGAAAGAGACAAAGGGGTTACGTCATATTGTATCCTTTAAAATGATTGGTCCTAAGAATGCGTGCATGGGAACCTTGTGAGTTGCTTTAGGGAGGGGATCCTGCTTTGGGGATTTTCCATATAGAGTGAGTCCTGATTGGTCGGATCCACCTGGTGTCCCCTTAATGAGTTAGGCATAACCGCAGGCAGGGGGGGTGGCTCCAGAAAACGGGGGCAGGGTTCATGGAATGGGCGGTTGAGCAAGGCATATCTTAGGTGACCATTAACTGGCAAAAGAACAAAGCATATCCTAGGCAACTTATCAACTGGCGAAAGGTCAGGTTTTCATTTTTCAGGTTAACTACATAAAATGGCAGTTCTTTTTATTTAGCGGAAGCAAGCAAGCAATGTTACAGAAGCTGAATAGAGCAGATTTAGCAAAAGCAAAAACTCTTAGTCTTCTATCTCCCGAATCTTTCATTCCCCCCTTTTTCTTTGGCCAAATTCCAATCATGGAATTTCAGTTTCTGACTCTTTTATTAGCTGATATTGTTGTCGGAGAACTAGAAGCTGGACTGTACTGATTCGTTCTCTGATAAATGTTACCAGACGGTTTAGTATGCAAGGTCCAAGCGTCAGGAGGAGGAGGAGGATGAGGAGCCGTCCCAATAGGGTAGATATTAATGTAGTTAACCAGGGAGACCTGTTAAACCATGATTCAAACCACCCCTGATCCTGTTTTCTTTCCCAATCTCTGGCATCTAGTCTTTCTCTAAGTTTTCTCATTGAGTCCTTAATGACTCCTGAATGGTCTATATAGAAGCAGCATTTTTCTTTTAGGGCTGCACAGAGTCCCCCTTGCTGTAGAAACAATAAGTCTAAGCCTCTTCTATTCTGCAGGACTACCTCTGATAAGGAGGTTAAGGACTCTTCTAGTTTAGAAAGTGAATCCTCTAGGGCTCTTATGTCCTGAGCTATAGTACCTTGCAGGTCTGCCAGCTTTGAGTCCTGAGTTGCTAGGGCTGTAATACCTGTCCCAATCCTGGTGGCACTCCCAAAACTGGCTCCCTCTGGAGCCTAATTCGCCCCTGAATTGCATCCAGAAAGTCGGAGTCAGGATGGTAAATAATTTTAGGGAAAAGCCTTACCAGGATGCAATAGTCGCGGGATTCATCTAGGAGACTGAGAGAAACTATAGAGGTCAAGCCAGTGCCGCAGGTCCACCATGCTTCCGGGGGGGGGGGGGTTTGATATATCCTTTATAGGAGTCAGGGATGTGGGTGGAGTTACAGAGATGGGTTTGTGAAGGCGGTACTTTGCCTATGCATAGTCCTTTTCCTGAGACTGAGGCCAACGTCAGTCGGCCAGGTGCAGTTTCATATGACCCTACATCCATGGAAACAGTTACGTTAGAGTAGGGAAGAGCCCAGGCAAGGGCTTCATAATAAGGGGGGCTATGTCATAGCAGAGCCAACAGTGGGTGGCCATCTCAGGCTGGGCAGAGTTAAGGAGAAGAAAAACCAGGGAACCAAATGAAAGTCCCGCTAGGGTTGGGTCCAGACTTTTAATTGTTAATCTAATAGTAAAAAATAACCCTTTGTCTGTCCCACTCATGTAGAACCTGATGCCCCAAGTGTTTCCTTTTAGCCAGGTCCGGGAGTTTCTCCCTGCGCTTGTGAATGTTATATTAAGTAGGTCAGGCCTTCTTCCAAATTCACCTGTATAAGGACCTCTAAATTGCTAACAGACTTTTTAGAGCTTGGAGATCTTAAGTCATAGCAGCACGTAGTTCGCCAAGTCCTTTTTCTAACTGTTGTGGCCCTGTGACCAGAGCTGTGGTCTCTGTTTTTATACCCGCGGCCATCCCCAATCTGAGCATAGTGGCTAAGGTCATGGTTACAGGCTCTCTTTTAGAGCGAGTAGGCCGATAGTTATACTTATTGATGATCACCTCCTCAGGGTGATAGTAAACCCAGGGAACTAGCTGGATCATGACACAGAAATGTTAGACTGATCAAAGGCTGTAATAGAGACACAAGGGGTTAGTCCAGTATGCCCACCATTGATTTACCAGACATGTAGAATCGTAACCCCCTTAATCCAGTCTTTAGCCTTTTTCCCAGGTCCAGTAAAAGTGATGTTTAGAGGGTTGTATGTAAAACTTAGGCAGGGCCCTTGCCTCGTTCAGACTCCGGGTCTCAAGGTTTCCTGCACGGTGGCGCCTAAAGTAGATCAAATCCCCAACTTGGAAGCGATGTGGGACTTGTAGGTCTCCTTCTCCTGAATAGGCCTCCCGTAGCTGCTTCCATGCTCGTTGTCTCACCCACTTGAGTGCTCAGTGCCTTGAGCCTAGAGAACAAAGGCTGGGAAAGCAGCACATCAGCACTATGCATAGAGGCAATTTTTACTAATGGAGGGGGCCCCCCATAAAGCAATTCATAGGGGGTCAGTCCAAACTGTCCAGGGGTGTTTCTAACCCAGAAGAGCACAAAGGGTAGGAGAGCTATCCAATCATTAACGCCAGTCTGTGTGGTCAATTTGGTGAGGGTCTCCTTAAAAACAACATTTTTTTAGGGCCACATATAGTCTACCTTAGTAGGTAGGTGTGATGAAACCAAGTGGCAATTCCGTTAGGATGAAGACTTAGGGTCCCTTCCAGCATACAGTCTCTTCCAGCAGGGTTCCAGTGTCTCGTGGCGATGGCGACACCCAGTGTCCCAGATTATTTACATATTTTAGGTTTGAAAATAACCCTTTGAACATCTTTTGTTTTTTTTAATTATAGAATTAAACTATGAGGAAAAGCTTTCTTATTGTTTGTTTCCCCTCTTGGAAAGTTTTTGTGTTACTTAATATGCCATTCATATGTGCAAGGTATTTTTTATTTTTGGCTATACATTTCTCTCTGAGTGTTTAAGACCATGCAGATAGCCAAATTTAATTAAGGATTAATTCTGGAGGTCATTAATGGCTCTCCAAAGAGACTTTAGGGACCCAGGAGCAGCCCCATAGCTTACTGGTGTCTTCTGTCTGTTAGGAAGAGTCTGGGCCATGCTGGCCAAGCAGTTTTCCCTTCTTTGGGAAGTCAGGAGGACTGATTGTTCCTCAATTGTGACTCTCCTGTTTCAGACTGTACACCAGTTTTGTTTGGGTCTCCATATCCTCCCTGCTCAGGAAGACAGGTGACTTACCAGGGGGCCAGTGTAGAAGTGTCCCATTGTCTCCAGTGGCCTCATGATCTGGGAGCACAGGCCAAAATATTGGCACCTCTTGCTCTGATGATTCCAATTGGCTTTTTGGCTTCTACGTAGGTAATTAACACACTTAGAAAGGAAGTTACACCAGCCTGGATGTATGTACATACAGATCACATTTGATTACTGAAATAGACTTAAAGAATGGCACAAGTACTTCTAAAATCATTTTGTCCTACCTTGAAAATTTTAGTTGTACTATGGCAGCATAAGTCTTATATATGAGGTATAGAAAGTAGGTACATCTCATATTTTAAATATCTAATATTTATAAATACAGGCAGAACCTGTTACCAGTCTTGAAAGCAGTACCAATTGATTTACAGACTAACTTATTTAACCTAGAAATTGTCAGAAAAGGACAATTAAGACAGTATAAAGTCTTAACACCTGTGTTTGAAAACATTTTTGATTAATTCAGATACCTATGTCGGTACAAATTTCCCAGAGAACATTGGAAACAGAACCACAGAGCTTGAATTTTTTTTTAAACCAAAAACACCTAGCTAAATTCTAATATAACCCTTGATAAATCTTTTTGAAAGAAAAAAACATTATTTGACAACCAATGATTTTGCCTTAAACTTGATAGCTATTGATTTTATGTACCACAGAAATTTTTATTAACATAAAACAATTTTATGCTCTACCCATGACTTAAATTTGATAAAGCTTAAGCAAGTTGTCCCAACATATCCCAGGAAGATGAAAGTTATCATTACTGAAATTAAATCACTTAAATCTAAGTGATTAAGCCTAGTTATGACCATTCAATAGAATTAGCATAAATAAGACAGAAGCTATCTTTAAAGTTACAATGTCTTTAGGTAGGAGTAGTTTACCTTTGGAAATTAACAACTTCTATGTGAATCTTTACTTTAAGAATAGTTATAACTTTCATGAAAAGAGGAACCTAATTTATTTTACTGAGAGAGTCTTAAAGCCAGTTTTATAACCCTTAAATCATAACAAATTAGCATCAGTGACCTGTTATTGAGCCTTATCATAAGACTCAGTTTCTCCACTGATTGAAAGCTTGGCATCAGGTAAACATTAGATTTAATCCAATTAAATGTTTCAGTGAAGGGGCCCTTACCCTGATATACACATTAGATAAGCCTGATGCTTGTCTTATGTAAGGAGTTTGTAACCTGATCAAATACCTTGACTCAGTTTACTTAACATTTTGTCTAGTGAGAAACTTTATCATAACAGATGTGACTTTAGGTGTTCAAAAGAGAAGAACTAAAGAGAACCACAGTTATATGCTGTACTCCTTTTTCTTTGTTAGAGACAATTGGCCATTGTCTCTAGTCAGAGTCTGGGGGACACATGGCTTAAACTTACATGGGGCCTGAGATAAAGGGGATTCCACCCACGTTTTCAGAGTCCAGCTTTCCATGAATTTAAATAGCACATGTTGGAAAGCAAGAACAAAATGAAATTACAGAGCAGAGAGATAAGTATCCTGACATTTCTTATTCTATTCTGAAGTCCTTTTTACATAGCAAATTTACCCACTTGCAAAACACAAGGTGATAGATTCTTGTCTATGTTGAACCTCGTTAGACCTCCAATTACATCTGTACTAATGACTTTGTGACCCACCTAGCATAGGCATCACCTGTGTCTAATGTAAGATGAATTTAGATTAAGACTATGTCGCTATATAAAACTTTTAGAGTATCCTTAAGAGTCTGTAAACAGTTGAAAAATCATTAACTTTAGGCATGGTGTTTAGGTTTAGCCTGAAAACTTTTTCTATATACACACATCTTTATTCACATACTGTAACATTTTTATCTAAGTACCACTCAAAAGGCATTCTTAACGAGCATTCTATGTCCCAACATTGAAAAATTCCTTCCCAGTTTCTTCAATCAATTTATCTTATCTCATTATTAACCACCTTTCTTATAAGGCTATTATGAAAAACTACACCACATTAATTAACCCATTACTCACTAACAAGGGAATAGTCTAAAGACAATTTTATGTCATTAATACCAATAAGACATTAAACTAAGGCAAATATTGTTGCTATCTTGAGATAGGCTGGCCTAGAAGTCAGGTCAGTTGCCTCCTCCTTTTAAGTACATTACAAATTTTTCAATACCTGACAAATTATAAGTTACCACTTTAGAGAGAATTCTGTTGTTTTTAATAATCCTCTATGAAAGTTGATGCTGACCTAGAACATAAATTCAGTAATTATATTCATGATATCATGTAACAAAGTTGACATATTTTTATGAAAAACTTTAGTTCTTTATAGGCTGCAGTTAAATGTGACATTTTTTTTTTCTTTTTCTCTCTCTCTGGCTGCTTTTTGGTGTGCTGTTGCAGCTGGGCGGGGCTTGTATGCACCTTAGAGCAGCCTTGTCTTATTCCCTGCACTCACCAGGGGTCTGGTCTAGTACACGTGGAGGTAATGGCCAAGAAGACTGCCAGGAGGCCAAGGATTCTGACTACCTGAAAGGGAAAGGGGGGCCTCCAGGACTGCCAGGAGGCCTCTGAAGAAGGTGGCCCACTGGGAGGCTGCTGAAGAAGGAGTGGGCCCCTCAGGGACTACTGGGAGAGGAGGCGGAGACATGGCAATTGCATGGGCAGAGGTGCCATTGTCTGTCTGCCACGTGACTCTGACTCAAGCCGCTTTGGAGCGCTTGCAAAGCTGGCTTGTAGATTTACTGCTTAAAGGAAGTGAGGGGAAATTTCCTTCCTGAACTTTTTATTTCTTAGCCAGATAAGCTATGCAGGTCCATATGGATGCCCAGAAATCCAGAAATGACTTGGAGGACTTCTTCCCAAAAAGAGTTTGTCTCCCTCTGGGAGAGCACTCACCCACCCTGTCCATCTTATCAGTGCCCCCTGTGAGAATTGGGGCTGAGGCTTCAGCAGTGGGCTTGGTGTCTCTTTTGGGTGTAACTGCCAGCACCTGTAAAGGAGGGGGCGAGGAAGGGAGGAAAAACTTCACCCAGGGGAGAGGCTCTTCTATTAGGTTCCTCCAGGTCACAATATAAGGTGATCCATCTGTCTTTTTAACGTTTACCCCGTTGTTATGGGCAACTGCTTTGCCGTCCTTCCAGTGCACGAGGCAGAGTCCTAAAGGGGAGGAAGGAATCTGTGCCATGTTATTGAGTCAGGGGAGGAACATCCATAGGATTAGAGCAACGACAAGACACACAAGTATTACACAGACACACAGGGCCCAAAAAACAAAAAACAGATGCGCGCTACAGATTAGCAGGTTTGCTCTGTCCCAGAGGACAGAGCCCCCGCTCAGACTCGGTCCTCAGACCGACAGTAGGAGGACACCTGGGATACAGATCCATGACGAGCACGGTACAGATGGGAGCTTCCCTAGCCCCTGGCCCTCCTCAGCTCCCCGGGACATCCCCCAGGGCAGCAGCCTGTGATCCTCTTAGCACCTCTGCTGATCAAAGTCCTCCGGTCTTTACAGCCCGGGAGGACAGCTGCAAACCAAACCAGAAGTGCACGTTTCTTACAACAAAAACACTCAGAACAACTTAGTACACAGAACTAAGACGCTGGCCAGCCCATTCATATACACACACACACATTTCAGTGGGGAACCCCTTACCTCCAAGTGGTTCTCCGGCGTGAGGGGTGATCTTGCTTCCTGGTCAGGGAACCAAATGTTACGTCCCGCTCCGGGGGACTCCCCGGGCTCAGTCTCAGGAAAGACAGCACCCCAAATCACTCACGAGAAGCGGTCTTGATGCAAACAGCATGAGGATTTTTATTGAGGGACCGGTGCACCGGGGCTCGACACAGAGTCCTCACGCAGGAGGGGTGAAGAGCCCCGGCCCCCTGAAGGGAAGGGCTTATAAAGGGAGTGAGGCGGGAAAAGAGAGTGAGGCGGGAAAAGGACAAAGGGGTTACATCATATCGCATCCTTTAAAGTGATTGGTTCCGAGAGGGCGCGTGTCTTTGAAATGATTGGTTCTGAGAAGGCGCGCGTGGGAAACTTGTGGGTTGCCGTAGGGAGGGGGTCCTGCCTTAGGAATTTTCCATATAGAGTGGGTCCTGATTGGTCAGATCCACCTGGTGTCTCTTAATTGAGTAACCGCAGGCAGGGTGGGGGTTTCAGGACACAGGGGCAGAGTTCATGGAAGGGGCAGTTGGGCCAGGCATCTCTTAGGTGACCAGTAACTGGCAAAAGAACAAAGCATATCCTAGGCAACTTATCAACTGGCGAAAGGTCAGGTTTTCATTTTTCAGGTTAACTAACATAAAATGGCAGTTCTTTTTATTTAGCGGAAGCAAGCAAGCAATGTTACAGAAGCTGAATAGAGCATGTTTAGCAAAAGCAAAAACAAGAACTTTTAGTGTCTTTCATTTCCCCCTTTTTCTTTGGCAGAATTCCAATCATGGAATTTCGGTTTCCGACTCTTGTATTTGTTGATATTGTTGTCGGAGAACTAGAAGCTGGACTGTACTAATTCTTTCCCTGATAAATGTCACCAGACGGTTTAATATACAAGGTCCAAGCGTCAGGAGGAGAAGGAGGATGAGAAATGGTCCCAATAAGGTAGATATTAATGTAGTTAACCAGGAGGACCTGTTAAACCATGATTCAAACCAACCCTGATCTTGTTTCTTCTCCCAATCTCTGGCATCTAGTCTTTCTCTAAGTTTTCTCATGGAGTCCTTAATGACTCCTGAGTGGTCTATGTAGAAGCAGCATTCTTCTTTTAGGGCTGCACAGAGTCCCCCTTGCTGTAGAAACAATAAGTCTAAGTCCATTCTATTCTGCAGAACTACCTCTGATAAGGAGGTTAAGGACTCTTCTAATTTAGAGAGTGAATCCTCTAGGGCTCTTATGTCCTGAACTATAGTACCTTGCAGATCTGCTAGTTTTGAGTCTTGAGTTGTTAGGGCTGTAATACCTGTCCCTATCCTGGTGGCAGTCCCAAGGCCTAATAGGACTGCCAGGGTGAAAGAAACTGGCTCCCTCCAGAACCTAATTCGTCCCTGAATTGCATCCAGAAAGTCAGAGTCAGGATGATAAATGATTCTAGGGAGAAGCTGTACCAGGATGCAATAATCGTGGGATTCATTTAGAAGATTGAGAGAGACTATAGAGGTCAAGCCAGTGTCGCAGGCCCACCATGCTTCCGGGGGGGGGGGGGTCTGATATATCCTACATAGGAATCAGGGATGTGGGTGAAGTTACAGAGATGGGCCTGTGAAGGCGGTACTCTGCCTATGCAGAGTCCTTTTCCCAAGACGGAGGCCAATGTCAGTCGGCCAGGTGCAATTTTGTATGACCCTACATCCATGGAAATGGTTACGTTAGAGTAGGGAAGGGCCCAGGCGATGGCTTCATAATGGGGGGGGGGGGGCTATGTCATAGCAGAGCCAACAGTGGGTGGCCATATCAGGCTGGGTAGAGTTAAGGAGAAGAAAAACCAGGGAACCAAATGAAAGTCCCGCTAGGGTTGGGACTTTTAATTGTTAATCTAATAGTGAAAAATAACCCTTTGTCTGTCCCACTCATGTAGAACCTGATGCCCCAAGTGTTTCCTTTTAGCCAGGTCCGGGAGTTTCTCCCTGCACTTGTGAATGTTATATTAAGTAGGTCAGGCCCTCTTCCAAATTCACCTGTATAAGGACCTCTAAATTGCTAACAGACTTTTTAGAGCTTGGAGATCTTAAGTCATAGCAGCATGTAGTTCGCCAAGTCCTTTTTCTAACTGTTGTGGTCCTGTGACCAGAGCTGTGGTCCCTGTTTCTATATCCGCAGCCATCCCCAATCTGAGCATAGTGGCTAAGGTCATGGTTACAGGCTCTCTTTTAGAGCGAGTAGGCCAATAGTTATACTTATTGATGATCACCTACTCAGGGTGATAGTAAACCCGGGGAACTAGCTGGATCATGACACAGAAATGTTAGACTGATCAAAGGCTGTAGTAGAGACACAAGGGGTTAGTCCAGCATGCCCACCATTGATTTACCAGACATGTAGAATCGTAACCCCCATTGTCTCCCCTTAATCCAGTCTTTAGCCTTTTTCCCAGGTCCAGTAAAAGTGATGTTTAGAGGGTTGCATGTAAAACTTAGGCAGGGCCCTTGCCTCGTTCAGACTCAGGGTCTCAAGGTTTCCTGCACGGTGGCGCCTAACGTAGATCGAATGCCCAACTTGGAAGCGATGTGGGACTTGTAGGTCTCCTTCTCCTGAATAGGCCTCCCGTAGCTGCTTCCATGCTCGTTGCCTCACCCACTCGAGTGCCTTGAGCCTAGAGAACAAAGGCTGGGAAAGCAGCACATCAGCATTATGCATAGAGGCAATTTTTACTAATGGAGGGGGCCCCCCGTAGAGCAATTCATAGGGGGTCAGTCCAAACTATCCAGGGGTGTTTCTAACCCAGAAGAGCACAAAGGGTAGGAGAGCTATCCAATCATTAACGCCAGTCTCTGTGGTCAATTTGGTGAGGGTCTCCTTAAAAACAACATTTTTTAAGGCCACATATAGTCCACCTTAGTAGGTAGGTGTGATGAATCCAAGTGGCAATTCCATCAGGATGAAGACTTAAGGTCCCTTCCAGCATACAGTCTCTTCCAGCAGGGTTCCAGTGTCTCGCGGCGATGGCGACACCCAGTGTCCCGGATTATTTACATATTTTAGGTTTGAAAATAACCCTTTGAACATCTTTTTTTTTTTTTAAATTATAGAATTAAAACTATGGGGAAAAGCTTTTTTTATTGTTTGTTTCCCCTCTTGGAAAGTAATATGCTATTCATATGTGTAAGGTATTTTTTATCTTGGGCTATACATTTCTCTCTGAGTGTTTAAGACCATGCAGATAGCCAAATTTAATTAAGGATTAATTCTGGAGGTCATTAATGGCTCTCCAAAGAGACTTTAGGGACCCAGGAGCAGCCCCATAGCTTACTGGTGTCTTCTGTCTGTTAGGATGAGTCTGGGCCGTGCTGGCCAAGCAGTTTTCCCTTTTTTGGGAAGTCAGGAGGACTGATTGTTCCTCAATTGTGACTCTCCTGTTTCAGACTGTACACCAATTTTGTTTGGGTCTCCATATCCTCCCTGCTCAGGAAGACAGGTGACTTACCAGGGGCCAGTGTAGAGTGTCCCATCATCTCCAGTGGCCTCATGACCTGGGAGCACAGGCCAAAATATTGGCACCTCTTGCTCTGATGATTCCAATTGGCTTTTGGCTTCTATGTAGGTAATTAACACACTTAGAAAGGAAGTTACACCAGCCTGGATGTATGTACATACAGAGCACATTTGATTACTGAAATAGACTTAAAGGATGGCACAAGGACTTCTAAAATCATTTTGTCCTACCTTGAAAATTTTGGTTGTACTATGACAGCATAAGCCTTATATATGAGGTATAGAATGTAGACAGATCTCATATTTTAAATATCTAATATTTATAAATATAGGCAGAACCTGTTACCAGTCTTGAAAGCAGTACCAATTGATTTACAAACTAACTTATTTAACCTAGAAATTGTCAGAAAAGGACAATTAAGACAGTATAAAGTCTTAGCACCTGTGTTTGAAAACATTTTTGATTAGTTCAGATACCTGTGTTGGTACAAATTTCCCAGAGAACATTGGAAACAGAACCACAGAGCTTGAATTTTTTTTTTAAACCAAAAACACCTAGCGAAATTCTAATATAACCCTTGATAAATCTTTTTGAAGGAAAAAAAAAAACATTATTTGACAACCAAGGATTTTGCCTTAAACTTGATAGCTATTGATTTTATAAACCACAGAAATTTTTATTAACATAAAACAATTTTATGTTTTACCCATGACTTAAATTTGTTAAAGCTTAAGCAAGCTGCCCCAATGTATCCCAAGAAGATGAAGGTTATCATTATTGAAATTAAATCACTTAAATCTAAGTGATTAAACCTAGTTATGACCATTCAATAGAATTAGCATAAATAAGACAGAAGCTGTATTTAAAGTTACAATGTCTTTATGTAGGAGTAGTTTACCTTTGGAAATTAACAACTTCTATGTGAACCTTTACTTTAAGAATAGTTATAACTTTCATGAAAAGAGGAACCTAATTTATTTTACTGAGAGAGTCTTAAAGCCAGTTTTATAACCCTTAAATCATAACAAATTAGCATCAGTGACCTGTTATTGAGTGAGGCCTTATCATAAGACTCAGTTTCTCCACTGATTAAAACCTTGGCATCAGGTAAACATTAGATTTAATCCAATTAAATGTTTCAGTGAAGGGGCCCTTACCCTGATATACACATTAGATAAGCCTGATGCTTGTCTTATGTAAGGAGTTTGTTACCTGATCAAATACCTTGACTCAGTTTACTTAACATTTTGTCTAGTGAGAAATTTTATCATAACAGATGTGACTTTAGGTGTTCAAAAGAGAAGAACTAAAGAGAACCACAGTTATATGCTGTACTCCTTTTCCTTTGTTAGAGACAATTGGCCATTGTCTCTAGTCAGAGTCTGGGGGACACATGGCTTAAACTTGCATGGGGCCTGAGATAAGGGGGGTTCCACGCATTTTTTCAGAGTCCAGCTTTCCATGAATTTAAATAGCATATGTTGGAAAGCAAGAACAAAATGAAATTACAGAGCAGAGAGATAAGTATCCTGACATTTTTAATTCTATTCTGAAGTGGTTTTTACATAGAAAATTTACCCATTTGCAAAACACAAGGTGATAGATTCTTGTCTATGTTGAACCTGGTTAGACTTCCAATTACATCTGTACATATGACTTTGTGACCCACCTAGCATAGGCATCACCTGTGTCTAATATAAGATGAATTTAGATTAAGACTATGTCGCTATATAAAACTTTTAGAGTATCCTTAAGAGTCTGTAAACAGTTGAAAAATCTCTAACTTTAGGCATGGTGTTTAGCCTGAATACTTTTTTCTATATATGCACATCTTTATTCACATACTGTAACATTTTTATCTAAGTACCACTCAAAAGGCATTCTTAACGAGCATTCTATGTCCCAACATTGAAAAATTCCTTCCCAGTTTCTTCAATCAATTTATCTTATCCAATTATTAACCACCTTTCTTATAAGGCTATTATGAAAAACTACACCACATTAATTAACCCATTACTCACTAACAAGTGAGTAGTCTAAAGACAATTTTATGTCATTAATACCAATAAGACATTAAACTAAGGCAAATATTGTTGCTATCTTGAGGCAGGCTGGCCTAGAAGTCAGGTCAGTTGTCTCCTCCTTTTAAGTACAAGTTTTTCAATACCTGACAAATTATTAGTTACCACTTTAGAGAGAATTCTGTTGTTTTTAATAATCCTCTGTGAAAGTTGATGTTGACCTAGAACATAAATTCAGTAATTATATTCATGATATCATGTAACAAAGTTGACATTTTTTTTATGTAAAACTTTAGTTCTTTATAGGCTGCAGTTAAATGTGACACTTTTTTTTCTCTCTTGCCACTTTTTGGTGTGCTGTTGCACCTGGGCAGGGCTTGTATACACCTTAGAGCAGCCTTGCCTTATTCCCTGCACTCACCAGGGGTCTGGTCTAGTACACGTGGAGGTAATGGCCAAGAAGACTGCCAGGAGGCCAGGGATTCTGACTATCTGAAAGGGAAAGGGGGGGCCCTCCAGGACTGCCAGGAGGCCTCTGAAGAAGGCGGCCCACTGGGAGGCTGCTGAAGAAGGAGTGGGCCCTCAGGGACTACTGGGAGAGGAGGCGGAGACATGGCAATTGCATGGGCAGAGGTGCCATTGTCTGTCTGCCATGTGACTCTGACTCAAGCCGCTTTGGAGCGCTTGCAAAGCTGGCTTGTAGATTTACTGCTTAAAGGAAGTGAGGAGAAATTTCCTTCCTGAACTTTTTATTCCTTAGCCAGATTAGCTATGCGGGTCCATATGGATGCCCAGAAATCCAGAAATGACTCGGAGGACTTCTTCCCAAGAAGAGTCTGCCTCCCTCTGGGAGAGCACTCACCCACCCTGTCCATCTCATCAGTGCCCCCCGTGAGAATTGGGGCTGAGGCTTCAGCAGTGGGCTTGGTGTCTCTTTTGGGTGTAACTGCCAGCACCTGTAAAGGAGGGGGCGAGGAAGGGAGGAGAAACTTCACCCAGGGGAGAGGCTCTTCTATCAGGTACCTCCAGGTCACAATAAAAGGGATTTGATCAGGGTGTCCACTCCTAGGGTGAAAAACAATTTTCTTCTCAACCTTAAGTATAGTATTTAGATGAAAGGTCCCCTCTGGTGGCCATCCTACATTGAAGGTAGGCCATTCAGAGGAACAAAATGTAATCCATCTGTCTTTTTAATGTTTACCCCATTGTTATGGGCAACTGCTTTGCCGTCCTTCCAGTGCACAAGGCAGAGTCCTAAAAGGGAGGAAGGAATCTGTCCCATGTTATTGAGTCAGGGGAGGAACGTCCGTAGGATTAGAGCAACGACAAGACACACAAGTATTACACAGACACACAGGGCCCAAAAAACAAAAAACAGATGCTCGCTACAAATTAGCAGGTTTGCTCTGTCCCAGAGGACAGAGCCCCCGCCCCAACTCGGTCCTCAGACCGACAGTAGGAGGCCACCAGGGATACAGATCCATGACGAGCACGGTACAGATGGGAGCTTGTCTCCCTAGCCCCTGGCCCTCCTCAGCTCCCCGGGGCGTCCCCCAGGGTGGCAGCCTGTGATCCTCTTAGCACCTCTGCTGATCAAAGTCCTCCGGTCTTTACAGCCTGGGAGGACAGCTGCAAACCAAACCAGAAGCGCGCGTTTCTTACAACAAAAACACTCAGAACAACTTAGTACACAGAACTAAGACGCTGGGCGGCCCATTCATATACACACACACATTTCAGTGGGGAACCCCTTACCTCCAAGTCGGTTCTCGAGCGTGAGGTGTGGTCTTGCTTCCCGGTCAGGGAACCAAATGTAAGTCCCACTCCAGGGGACTCCCCAGGCTCAGTCTCAGGAAAGACAGCACCCCAAATCACTCACGAGAAGCGGTCTTGATGCAAACAGCATGAGGATTTTTATTGAGGGACCAGTGCACCAGGGCTCGACACAGAGTCCTCACGCAGGAGGGGTGAAGAGCCCTAACCTCCTGAAGGAAAGGGTTCAAAAAGGGAGAAGGGCGGGAAAGAGACAAAGGGGTTACGTCATATTGTATCCTTTAAAATGATTGGTCCTAAGAAGGCGCGCGCGGGAACCTTGCGAGTTGCTTTAGGGAGGGGATCATGCTTTGGGGATTTTCCATATAGGGTGAGTCCTGATTGGTCGGATCCACCTGGTGTCCCTTAATTGAGTTAGGCATAACCGCAGGCAGGGGGGTGGCTCCAGAAAACGGGGGCAGGGTTCATGGAATGGGCGGTTGAGCAAGGCATATCTTAGGTGACCATTAACTGGCAAAAGAACAAAGCATATCCTAGGCAACTTATCAACTGGCGAAAGGTCAGGTTTTCATTTTTCAGGTTAACTAACATAAAATGGCAGTTCTTTTTATTTAGCGGAAGCAAGCAAGCAATGTTACAGAAGCTGAATAGAGCATGTTTAGCAAAAGCAAAAACAAGAACTTTTAGTGTCTTTCAGCCTCAAACTCAGAGTGATTCCCCTAACCCTGCCTACCAAATTCTGGGATTAAAGGCATGTGCCACCATACCCAGCTGTTTTAACTTTTTTTATTGACAACTTCCATACTGACAGACAATAAACCATGGCTCATCCTTCCCCAACTCTCCCCTTCACATACCCTCCCTCTCTCCATTAGTCTTGTATTTGTTTGTATGTTTTGTTTTGTTTTTTTACAAAAGGCTGTGAAATCTGCGGAGAACCAATATCCAGATCCATCAATACATCAAGAAAAGATGGCTGACTGCCTAGCATGAGATGAGCCACCTCTAGCACATCTGCCAGGGCCCAGGAGACAGCACAGGGGAAGTGGGAATTTAAACATGAGTGCTGCTCTCACTACTAGCCTGACAGCCTACTCTAGGGAGATGGTGACAGACACTGAGGGCACACACAACTTGTCAAAGCAAAAATCTAGAGGTTGTGCCGAGCATGGTAGCACACGCCTTTAATCCCAGAACTTGTGAGGTAGAGGTAGAAGGATCACTGTGAGTTCGAGACCACCCTGAGACTACATAGTGAATTCCAGGTCAGCCTGAACTAGAGTGAGACCCTACCTTGAAAAAAGCAAAAAAACAAAAAATCCAGAGGCTGGACTAGAGGGATGGCTTAATGGTTAAAGCTCTTGCCTGCAAAGCCTACAAACTCATGTTCAAATCTCCAGGTCCCACATAGCCAGATGCAGTGACACAAGCATGCAATGTAGCAATACACCAGAGGGGGCGTGTGATCTGGAGTTTGTTCACAGCAGGCTGAATGAAGGTCCTAGCACAACCATTCTCTGCCTCTCTCAAAACTAAAATAAAATAAAATAAACAGCCAGGCATGGTGGTGCATGTATTTAATTCCAGCACTCAGGAGGCAAAGGTAGGAGGATTGCTGTAAGTTCAAGGCAACTCTGAGACCACACTGTGAATTCCAGGTCAGCCTGGGCTGGAGTGAGACCCTACCTTGAAAAACCAAAATAATGATGAGTAAAAATAAATCAACTAATAAATCCAGAAGTTGCAGAGCACTCAACACTAAAGTAGACTTATAACACCCACTAAGAAAGAGGCTCAGAGAGCACTGAAGAAGGAGGGTGTAGAGATGCTAAGTGCCCAGGGTGGCAGGGAATGACCTTAGGCATTGTACACTCCACTACACAGAGACTGACATGACCTCACAACCCCATGGTGAATTCCAACAGATCTATTAAAGAGGGTGCTCTGGCTTGAGGCAGTCCAGTGGTTAAGACACTTGCCTACAAATCCTAACAACCAGAGTTCAATTCCCCAGTATCCACATACATCCAGATGTACAAAGTGGCACATGCATCTGGAGTTCCTTTGCAGTGTATAGAAGCCATGGCACACCCATACTCTTTCTCTCTCTTCTTTCTGTGTGCAAATAAATATTTTTTAAATGAACTGAAAATAAAAAAAAAATCAGGGGCTGGAGAAATGGCTTAGTGGTTAAGGCACTTGACTGTGAAGCCTAAGAACCCAGGTTCAATTCCCCAGTACCCACATAACCCAAGATACACAAGGCGGTGCATGTGTCTGAATTGTTTGGGGTTCCTTTGCAGATGGTGGAGGACCTGGTACACCTATTCCCTCTCTCTATATGTATCTTCTTCCTCTCAAATAAATAAATATTGTTTTTAAAAAAATCAAGCAAGGGCTGGAGAGATGGCTTAGTGGTTAAGGCACTTGCTTGCAAAGCCAAAGGACCCAGGTTCAACTCCCCAGGAACCATGTAAGCCAAATGCACAAGGTGGCACATGCACTGTTTTTTTTTTTTTTACTCTGCTCACCAAGGACTTCCAGGAAAATGTCTTGTCTCAGCCTTCCATCTCCCATTAGTATCAGTAGGATTTGGTTATAGAAGCTTGCTATGGCTGCTGGTTTTTCTCAGAAGTTCTTGGTGTTGAAATAGGCTACCCCAGCTTGAGCAGCAAGCTCTGTATTGACTTGGGCACCTCAGTAGATAAAGCATTCTTGATTTCTTCATATTGTAGGCATGCATATGTGGGTGTGCATGTGGAGACCTGTGAACAGCCTCCTACATCCTCTGGAATGATTTCCTTCTCCTTTGTGATAGGATATCTCAATGGGTTGAACCCACTAATTAGCCTAGACTGGCTGGCTACAATAAATTACAGGTGTGTGCCATCATACCTGGCATTTTACAGAGGCATGGGAGATCAAGCTTAGGTCCTCAAACACTGTACCAACCAACTGAGCTTTCTCTCTCTCTAGTCCCACTACAAGTGGTTTAGAGAAATAAAAATTTTAGTATCCCTGTTGGCCAGAGTGAAGCACATTTTTAAATGTTTTTCTTACATTCAGCAAATTATACCCAGAAATTTTATTTCCAACCCATGTATCCTATTTAAGCACTTATTAATACTAGGTTAATCAAAATACTAAAGCATTGTGTTTAAGGTTTAAGTTATTATTACTATCATTTTATTGGGTTTTCAAGGTAGGGTCTCACTCTGGCCCAGACTGACCTGTAATTCACTATGTATTCTCACGGTGGCCTGGAACTTGAGGTGATCCTCCTAACTCTGCCTCACCAGTGCTGGGATTAAAGGTGTGTGCCACCATGCCTGGCAGGTTTATCTGGTTTTAATAGTATAGAAAAAAATGAATTTAATCATGACATTTTAATACACATCTGTTGAACTTTGTTCACATTGACCCCTAATAAACTATCATGTTTGCCAAAGGATGTTGCAGTTTCCTTCCCATGATGGGGACAAACACCTGAGATATGCCTTCTGGAAATACCTTCTGGAAAGAAATGCATTATTACAGGCATACTGACGCCAGGACAAGCTTTATCATGGTGGAAGAAGTTGGCCCACCTCATAATCCACAGCAGAGCAGTGAGAGAAACATCAGCCAGCACCAGCAAGGGAGATCTGACCCTGCACACATCTTAGGGCTGGACTAAAGATCTGCCCCAGTACAGCTCCACCTGCTGGAGATGAAATCAGAATTTTAATAAAAAATACCAGAGGTGCCTGGAATATGGTGCATCCCTTTAATCCCATGACTAAAAAGGCTAAAATAGGAGGATCTTTGTGAGTTCAAGACCACCCTGAGACTACATAGTGAATTCCAGGTCAGACTGACTGGGCTAGAAAAAGACCCTTACATAGCACTCCCCCCCCCCCAAAAAAAAAAAAAAACTTACCAGAATCTATGGGGTCAATTACAGTACTCCAAAGTGTAAATCTTTTTTTTCTTTATTAGTTAGTTTTATATTCAGCAAATACAGTTAGTTTGGTATCATTATTAGGCTCATCTGTGACCTACCCCCTCCACTTGGCCCCTCCTTGTTGAGGTATATGGGTCATGCATTGTGGAGTTAGCCCAGTTATGGGTAAGCTAAATGTCTCTGCATATCATGACCCAACATGTGGCTCTGACATTCTATCCTCCCCTCTTCCGCATAATTTCCCTGAGCCATGTTGGGTTCATTTTTGGTCTGCTTCAGTGATAAGGTGTTGGAGGCCTCTGAGGCTCTGGCTCTCTGATTTGGTAGGAGTTGATTTTTCTCTGTGTTGATCTCCTTCCCCCTTGTGCTGGTATCCGGGTCATCAGGAAAACAGCACCCTTGCTTGTTTCTCCAATTTTTCTTAGTGTCAGCAGGGGCCCTTTTGAGGTATGATGGGGTGGCTCTCTCCTTAGGATCTACATCTACCTGAAAAAGAGGAGCAGATTCTCCAATGGAGAGAAAGTTAGCATCAGGACAAATGAGATAACTCTTACTTTTCTTATAGAGAATTTAATAGGTATAGCCCCTCTTGTAGCCCATGATTGATGGTAGCTTGATATTGGCGAGTGGGCTTATGTTTGGATATGGTTCTGACTTGTTTCCCAGCTCCAGCTATGGGCCCCATACCACTGAGGAGATCAGTTAGCCAAATTGAGAGCAGTTTGTTCCCCACCATGGCGGTGTGCCACTATTGCACTTGTGTGGGCATCACAATAAGTTATTTGCTGCTAAGTAGGTTAGACTATGAGTTCCTTGGACAGATATTAGTCACTTTCCCCCAGTCGCCCATGTAGCACCTTCGGGCACTAGATGCACTGACTGTCTGGGGACTGACTGTCTTCCAACTTCCAGCCATGCCATTCTATTTTGCATGTCAATCACATAAGGGGTCTTCAGCAGTAGGGTCTTACCACTAACCTCTGGTGGGTCATCAAGTACTCTGACAGAAATCTGTCTGTCTTTTAGGAAACGTTGTAGGTTTCTCTGATCAAAAGCTCATTGTGGATGGTAGTCCCATGCTGGATCTGGGAGTTACAGTTCAGTGCCCACTAAGAAAATGAGGAAAAAGATAACTAATATACAAGAGTTAGAGAGAAGAGGGAGAGAAAAAGAGACAGGGAGAGGGAGAGGGAGAGGGAAGATGTAGAAGATTAAGGTTAGTCTTGATCCTACCCTCTCCAGTGTCTTATGGTTCACGTGTTCCCTGTAAGGTCCTGGTGAAGGACCAGCCATTTGGTCTGTCTTTTAGTAAATAGAATTTTATGGTACCATTGCCATTTGGGTCAAGATTTATGTTCCCCACCCCTCTGATGCCCTCCTCTCCCTCCCCTTCCATCCTAGTGTCTAGTCCACAAGACTCTTGCTGGATATGTAAGGTATCTTGGGTAGATTCAGGTTAGGGGCTGTAGATGTGTGAGACTATGTGACAATTTTCTTTCTGTGATTAGGTAAGTTCACTGAGAATGATCTGTTCCAGGTTCAACAATTTTTCCTCAAATTTCATTGTGTCATTTTTTCTTACTGCTGTATAGAATTCCATTGTGCAGATATACCACATCATAGTTATGCATTCTTCTAGTAATGGACATCTGGGTTGATTCCAGCTCTTAGCTATTACAAATTGAGCTGCTACAAACATGGTTGAGCAAATCTCTCTAGCCTATGGTTTGAAAGTTTTTGGGTAGATGCCCAGTAAGGGAATAAATGGGTCTGTTGGTATCTCTATATTCAGCTTTTTCAGAAGTCTCCATATTGCTTTCCAAAGTGGTTGTACCATCCTACATTCCCACCAACAGTGGATGAGTGTTCCTACTTCTCCACATCCTCGCCAGCATTTATTTTTATTTGATTTTTTGATGTTTGCTATCCTTATTGGGGTAAGGGAGAATCTCATAGTTGTTTTAATTTGCATTTCTCTGATTATTAGGGATGATGAACATTTTCTTAAGTGTATGTTTGCCATTTGTATTTCTTCCTCTGTGAACTGCCTGTCCATCTCTTTGCCCCACTTTGTGAGAGGGGTGTTTGATTTCTTACTGTTTAGACTTTTGAGTTCTTTGTAGATTCTAGAGATTAGGCCTCTATCAGTTGGATAACCCACAAATATTTTCTCCCATTCTGTGGGTAATCTATTGGCTTTGCTTATTGTATGCTTGTCTGTAAAGAAACTCTTCAGCTTCATGTGATCCCATTGGTTGAGTGACTGTTTAAGGTCGTGAGCTACTGGGGTTTTGTTCAGGAAGTCTTTTTCCATTCCTATATCATGGAAAGTACTTCCTAAATTTTCTTCCAGTAGTATTCGAGGTTCTGGTCTTATATTGATGTCTTTGTTCCATTTGGACTTGAGTGTAGTGCATGGTGAAATGTGTGGATCAAGTTTCAGTTTCTTGCATATGTTTATCCAATTTGTCCAGCACCATTTGTTGAAGATGCTGTCTTTATTCCAGCCTATATTGTTCGGGCCTTTGTCCAATATCAAGTAGCTATAGTTGCTTGACCCAAAGTTCAGGTCCTCAAGTCTATTCCATTGGTCTATACTCCTGTTTTTATGCCAGTACCATGCTGTTTTTATTACTATGGCTTTGTAATGTAGCTTCAGATCAGGTATGGTGATGCCTCCAGAGGTATTTCTTTTGTTGAGGATGTGTTTGGATATGCGAGGCCTTCTGCCTTTCCATATGAAATTGAGATTATTTTTTCTATCCCCGTGAAGAACACTGTAGGGATTTTAAATCGCATTAAATCTGTATATTGCCTTTGGTAGGATTGTCATCTTCACAACGTTAATTCTGCCTACCCAGGAACATGGGAGGTCTTTCCATTTTCTCAAGTTCTCCTCAATTTCTTTTTTGAGTGTTTTTATGTGTTTGTTGTATATATCTTTCACTTCCTTGGTTAATGTTATTCCAAGGTATTTTATTATTTTTTGTTGCTATTGAAAATGGGACTATGTCCCTTCTTTCTTTCTCTGTATCTTTGTCATTTGCATATAGGAAGGCTGCTGATTTTTGTGCATTGATTTTGTATCCTGCTCCCTTTCTATAGGAGTTAATCACCTTCAGGAGTTTGGGACTGGAGTCTCTCGGGTCTCTTACATATACAATCATGTCATCAGTGAATAAAGCTAACTTAACTTCTTCCTTTCCAAATTGTATCCCTTTTATTTCCTTCTCCTGTCTTATTGCTTGATCTAGGACTTCCAGTACTATATTGAAAAGCAGAGGTGAGAATGGACAACCCTGTCGTGTTCCTGATATTAATGGGTATTGCTCCAATCTCTCTCCATTAAGTATTATTTGGGCCTTTGGAGCTTTGTATATTGCCTTTATTATGTTAAGATATGAACCAACCATGCCAATTCTCTCCAATGTATTGATCATGAAGTGATGTTGTATCTTGTTAAAGGCCTTTTCTGCATCTATGGAAATGATCATGTGGTTTTTGTATTTGACCTTGTTTATGTGGTGTATTACATTGACAGATTTACGTATGTTGAACCACCCCTGTGTTCCTGGGATAAATCCCAGTTTGTCAAGCTGAATAATGTATTTGATGTGTTGTTGAATTTGATTTGCGAAGATTTTGTTCAGGATCTTTGCATCTAAATTCATCAGGGAAATAGGCCGGTAGTTTTCTTTCCTTGTGGCATCTCTGCCTGGTTTTGGAATTACAGTGATGCTAGCTTCATAAAAGGAGTTGGGTAGCTGTCCCTGTTTTCCAGTTGTGTGGCACAGTTTGAGGAAGATTGGCTTGAGTTCTTCCATGAAGGTTTGATAGAATTCAGCTGAGAAGCCATCTGGTCCTGGACTCTTCTTTTTCATGAGGATTTTATTACTTTTTCAATCTCCATGAGTGTGATGGGTTGATTGAGGTGATTAATCTGCTCTGTGTTTAGCTTTGGTAGATGGTATGCATGCAGGGATTTATCTATCTCCTCCACATTATCCAGTTTTGTGGAGTAGAGGTTTCTGAAATAAGTCCTGATGATTCTCCCAATTTCACTTATGTCTGTTGTGATCTCTCCTTTTTCATTTTGAATTTTGTTAATTTGAAGCTTGTCTTTTTTTGCTTGATCAGATTGGCCAGGGGTTTGTCAATCTTGTTTATTTTTTCAAAGAACCAGCTCTTTGTTTTGTCAATTGTCTTAATTGTTTCCTTGGTTTCCAATTCATTGGTTTCTGCTCTGATTTTAATTATTTCTTTCCTTCTGGAGCTCTTTGGGTTGGATTTTTCTTGTTTTTCCAGTGCCTTTGGTGGATGGTCACCTTATTGATTTGGGGCCTTTCTGTCTTTTTTATGAAGGCATTGAGTGCTATGAATTTTCCCCTGAGGACCGCCTTCATTGTGTCCCATAAGTTTTGGTACGATGTGTTCTCATTGTCAATCAATTCCAGAAATTTTGCAATTTCATTTTTTATTTCATCCACTATCCATTTACTGTTTAAAAGTGTGCTGTTCAGTTTCCAGGTGCCGTTGGGTTTCTTGGTGGGTCTTTTATTGTTGATTTCTAGCAATATGTCATTGTGATCTGATATTATGCAGGGAATTATGTCAATCTTCCTAAATATGTGGAGGCAGGGTTTGTGACCCACTATATGATCTATTTTAGAAAATGTTCCATGGCCTGCTGAGAAGAATGTGTAGTCTGTGGATTTGGGATGGAAAGTTCTGTAGATGTCCATTAGGTCTAAGTGATCTATGGTTTTGTTGAGCTTTCTTACTTCCCTGTTTAGTTTCTGTTTTGATGATCTATTACTGATAATGGTGTATTGAAGTCCCCAGGAATCATGGTGTTGGTGGTTATTTCTGTTTTATTTTCAAGTAGGTTTTGTTTTATGAACTGTGGTGCCCCTTTGTTTGGTGCATACAGATTTATGATTGTAATATCCTCTTGATGGATCGTTCCCTTGATAAGTAGGAAGTGGCCGGAGTGGCAGACAGGTAGGGGATGGCACCTGAGCTGGCGCAAGCAAGAGACCCAGTCTGAGCTTGTGTGGCAGTTGCTGTGGGACTGGGTTAGCTCAGTAAGTGGGCGAGTGGGCGGGTGTGTGGAGCAGTCTAAGCTTCCGCACACAGGGATCGATCTGCACACGGAGGCAGCAGCGGCATCAGTGGCAGTAGCGGTGCTGTAGACAGGGCCATGATTTGGAGGGAGGGGTGGGCTACCTGCCCGCGAGGGGATCTGGGATTCCCTGTTTCCCTCACCTCTGTGCCCTCCCACTGACAATCTATTGGAGATTGCTCTCCCCTTAAGGCCCAATGAACCCTTAATATCTTGGCTTTCTTTCCCTGGGATTTGCAGCGCAGGTAGGCAGCCATCATCTTTGCTGGAAGTCCCCCCAAAGTGTAAATCTTGTTATTCCATGTCCTGGTACTATTCCTTTCCACCCACCTTCCTCACAGTTATATTTCTGCTTTCATGTTTTTTAGCTGTATACACATCCAATATTGAAATATTATAGTAAATATGTGATGTTTTTCTGAATCAGGGTTTGTTTTGCTTAACAATGTACAATATACATATAATTTTTATAAGATATTTGTTCATAGGAAGTCTTTAAAGTGTAACATAAAATGCCAAACCCAATCTAATTTGAGAATCAATAAACACTATAGACTTCATTTTAGTACCAAATTTTACTGTAGTAAATATTCATCTGACTTCATACCACTATATTTTCTCCATAAGTATATTTAATTTCCATTGTCCTCCAGATAACGAAAACACCTGTAAACACTCAAGCGAATGATTTTGTAAGCTAAGAATGAGAATTAATTTCATTTTACCAACTTTTCTCTGCATGGGAGTATTGTATGGTGCGCATAGGTGTGCATCTAGGTTCATATATGTGGGAACACATGTATGTGGACATGCACATGGATCGAGGAGGTCAATGTTGAATAGTTTCCCCACTCACTTTGCATGCTGTGTTTTGAGACAGGTATCTGATTGTTCCTGTTGCTCAGTTATTTGGCTAGTTGAGCTAGCCACAAGGCTGCTTGGATTATCTACTGATAGCACCCCAATACAGGGTTAAAGGCCTGTGCCATTCTACATGGCTTTTGTGTGAGTGCTGGGAAACTGAACACATGTCCTTATGTTTGTGAGGCCAAGCCTTTACCAGCCAATCCATCTGTCTCACTGGCCCCTATCGTGATTCTTTACAAGGACATATATGCTTAGAGTTGTATTTAGAAGGAAATTATGATGTTTTCTTTTGCTTTCTGGAACAAGTACAAAAGTGTCCTGATGCAAAGGTCATAAGTTTATCCTGAATTATTATGTATGCATTGTGTGACATATGCAGCAATTAAGTGTCCTGCTTTTGAACCCATCCAGTTTGCCATTGAAGAGAAAGTACCCGTTTCAAGTGACACACAAGAAATGACTGAGGCACAAGAATTGATCACTGTTAAACTTTGCCTTATAAATCACTTGGAATATACTTACAGTAAAGTTTAAAATGATAGCTGTCATCCCATGCCTAATTCTGATTACCTCCAACCAAACATTATGGTCAAGAGTTGTATAAAATGCAAATCCCACAGTTGGCATCTATCATAGAAAATGCTATTATCCTATACACAATAATGTTTTACATCATGAAATGTTCAAGCTAGGTATTTCTGATTTAATTTTTCAGTACCCAAACCAAACATTGCGGAATGTCAGTATTTGAGGATTTATGGAGTTTAACTGTGGAACTCATGTCACCTTTCCTAAGACTATAAAGTGTTTCTGGAAAGTCTGAGTCTAAGCTGCACAGCTGTGATTCTCCACATATTGAAACAGGCAACAGATTTATTTATAACTCTTTTGTTGTTGTTTATTTAAGATACCGTTTCTTGCCAGCACTGATCTGGGACTCACTCTGTAGACAACAGCTGTCCTCACTCAAACTCAAACCAATTCTCCTATCTCAGTCTTCCAAATTCTTGTGATTAAAGTGTACACCACCTTGCTTGCTGTTTC
The DNA here is from genome assembly GCA_036346955.1 of Dipus sagitta. Taxonomy (NCBI): domain Eukaryota; kingdom Metazoa; phylum Chordata; class Mammalia; order Rodentia; family Dipodidae; genus Dipus; species Dipus sagitta. Next base: position 16,570,567 of record CM070791.1, on the reverse strand, counting down.
TGGTTTTTTTTGGGGGGGAGGGGTGAGGGAGGTTGACGTAGGATCTCACTGTAGGCCAGGATGACCTGTAACTTATGCTGTAGCTCCAAACTAGTCTCTAACTCACAGCTTTCCTTCTACCTCAGCCTCCTGAATGATGAGGCTAAAGGCATGTACAATCATGCCTAGCCTCATTTATAACCCTTGAAACTGTTATTTAACCTTATCTTTGCTCCTGGGCAACTTTATTCACCATCCTCCGTGGTACCTTTTCTACTTTCATACATTTTATGCACAGGTAAGTCTAGAATCTACACATGAGGAAAACAAGTGCTTTTGCTTTTTTTTTTTTTTTTTTTTTCAAGCTGACTTATTTTGCTTAAAATGCTACATTAGATTGATTGCAGGTATCTAATTTTTGCTTCAGTTATTTGCTTTATAAAAATATTCAAATAAAACAAATTACATGGGCTGGAAAGATGGCTTAGCAGTTAAAGAACTTGCCTGCAAAGCCTAAGGACCCATGAATGATTCCCCAGTACCCACATAAGCCAGATGCACAGTATGGCCCATGCATCTGGAGTTTGTTTGTACAGGCTGGAGACCATGGTGTTCCTATTCTCTCTCTCTCTTCCTGTCTCTGTACATCTATCTCTCTATCTACCTATCTCTTTCTTTCTTAAATAAATAAAAATAAAATATTTAAAAAATTTAAATGATATAACAACCTAGTCTACAATGAGAAACAACAACATATCATGCTTTCTTTTATTGGTGCCAATATTCTTACTTTTAGTAATATTCCCATGATTTTTAAAAATATTTCATTTTATTTCATAAGTTCAGAGAGAGAAAGAGAGGCAGGTAGTACGTGAGAAATTGGGCATGCCAGCACCTTCAGTTACTGCACACTAAATCCAGACACATGTACTACCTTGTGCAGCTGGGTTACCTGTGTCATGGAGTGTTGAACCTGGTCCTTTCGCTTTTAAGGCAAGTGTCTTAACTGCTAAGCCAGCTCCCCAGCCCTCGACTGATTGTTTTTAAATGCTTCATTTATTTTATTTTACTTATTTATTTGGGGGGGGAGAGATTCGGAGAGAATGGGCATGCAAGGGCCTCCAGCCACTGCAAACAAACTCCAGATACATGTGCCACTTTGTGCAACTTGCTTATGTGGGTCCTAGGGGACATCAAACATGGATCCTTTGGCTTTGAAGGCAAGTGCCTTAACCATTAAGCAATTTCTCTAGCAATCCTCTCAATTTTTATCAGTATATTTTTATCAGTTTATTTCATCATGTTATCCAGACCCACAAAGCCTGCAAACATCTGAACTCAAAGTGATAATGTTGTAAGCTAATAAAAAGAATTCCATCTTAACTTATTTTGTGTTTGCCTGTGTGTGGATGGTGTGAATGTGTTAACGCTCCAATGTCTGGGAAATATAGATATGAAGATGCATCTGCATGTCAACATGAATAACTTCTTCAACTACTTCCAAATTTACATTTAAGAAATATTTGTGTGTGTATTAGTCATGACAGTTTCACCTGCACACTAAGGAAAGTACATGTCAGTGGTTCAGTGCTCTCATTAGTCTATCCATTTCTGTAAACACTGTGACAACAATGTATAACTACCCTAAGGGAACCAATACTTCATACTTCACGTTTCACAGTTGTATGCCATGTAATAGTAATGATTTCCCAAACAGGTAAGGGAACCACGACAATAAAACATATAAAAATATCTCAATATTTTGCTGTACTGAGCTCTATCATTCAGGTTTGATTACTTAGGACTATAAGTTTTTCCACTGAATGTTACATTTACAGTTTGCTCAACACGATGACATGATTTTATTGCTTATTAGAGATTATATTAATCTGATTCAGAAAGTCACAGTGGCAGGGTGTGGTGACACTCACCATTACTCCCAGCAGTCAGGAGACAGAGGTAGGAGGTTTTCTGTGACTCTGAGGCTACCCTGAGACTAGATAGGAATTCCAAGTCAGCCTGGGCTGGAGCATGACACTACCTCAAAAACCAAACCAAGCAGACAAACAAACAAACAAAAAAAATCACAGTGATACTGACTTTACAGGTGGGTAATATGTGTTTGATAATTACTTCTGTTTCAGTAAGTTCAGTCGTCCTCACAAGTATAGATTTACGTTTTGTCATGTAGAGTTCTACTATTTTGTTTTCAAGCAATGTCATAAACTAGACACCCAGGAAACACCTTAAATTTTTTCATTATTAAATTGTGCTATGACCATAATTTCCTATATTGTTTCTGACTTAAATGATAACAGATTACCTCATCATTAAGCATATTCTGTTGTTTCTGTTTATATTTTTAGGTTTTTGTGTTGGACATCAAAAACACGAGGTAATACTTCTTACTCAACTTTCAGTCACTAATCTGGTAACCACACCTGGGTAGATGAGCGTTGCTGGCAAGTGTCTTAACCGCTGAGTCATAAATCCAGCCCCAACATTCTCAAATTAAAAGAAAAAGAGGTTGAAAAAAAAGTATCCAGCGCATGCTCAGAGCAGGGCGGATCTGTTGGTTGGGAGGGCGGGGCATAGAAGGCTGCACATGCGCACAGCGCACTGCGTGCTCTGAGGTCAGCGCTGGGGGAGGGGTGGCGGCTCAGGCTCTGTCCGTCCCTGTGGAGACGCAGGCCTGAGGCAGGACCGGCGCCCCTGGATCCCGGACCTGAGCAGCCTTGGCAGCGCCCGAGGCTGAAGGAGGCTGAGCAGTGGACCGCGCGGTGCCTGAGGCCTCAGCCCTCAGCCCTCAGTCCTCAGCCCTCAGCCCCGAGGAGACAGCAGACGGACGCATGGACAGAGGCTGGACTCGGCTGACCCCGGGCTCCTCACAGGTGCGCGCAGCTCCCCAGGGCTGGACCGAATCGGGCTACACGTCCCGTCCTCGGGCGTGCAGACCTCCAGGGCCTGCACTGGGCGGAGACCCCAGTTCTGTGCAGACCCGGAGGGGGCCGAGCACAGATCTGCGTTGTTCTTCTGTGTCCAGTCGGAGCCCTGGGAAGTGAGGGCCGGGCCGAGGCTTCCAGAAGCAGAGGCTCAGGTAGAGTGGTGGATGTCAATCCAGTTGGGGACTTTATTAGAGCTGGTGTTTGGGCTGTGCCCCAAGGAGCTTTATGGTCCCTACATTGTAACTGTGCAATAATTAGGGCTGTGCAACTTCCTGATTAATATGCACTCAGGGACGTAAGAAGTAGGAATGCTACAGACAGAAGGATAATTAATAACATAAGATAATAGTATTATTATGAGATTTTTCTGTCACCCTTTCAATGGTTGTAATCTACTTATAAAATTAATGAAGAGATTACTATAATTCCTGGTTTATTGCATATGTGGGATGGAGACACAATAGTAAAGGTGAAATTAATGTTAAGTATAAATATTACTGACATTAATATAAATAAGTCAAGAAATATAATTGATAGATTATAAATTGATGGCTATTACTCATTATACGTGATCTTTAGATGTATAAACTAGGATTTTTCATGATTGTGTTTCATTTTGTCCTCCTCAGCCACCAAAAAGTTTAGATAAATTGTAGGGCTTAGAGGGTGTTAGTTTCAGTGATGCTGGTAATAGTTTTACAGATGTTAATGATACCTCTTGTGTACTTCTTGTTTTCAGAAGTGGGATAGGGACAGGCCTAGTTTCATTACTAGTGATAATGTTATGAGCAAGGGTGTAATTTCATTGTCTGATTTATGTAAAAGTCCCTGCCTTGAATATATAAAGTTGATTCAAATTGCTGGTAAGAGAAGGATTGAGGTGGCTGCTTGTGTCAGAAAATATTTCACTGCTACTCATTTGGAGTGGGAATCTGATGTTTTAATTAGAATTGGGATAATAACTAACTTGTGCATTTCAAGGCCTGCTCATATAATTAAGCATGAGGCCTAAAGATGGTGATTATGGACACTGAGATTACTGTTACTATAATAGACATTGATCAAAACTTTCTTGTTTGTTTGTTTGTACAGGAAGGATATAAACCAACATTTTCAGTGGATGAGCCTGCCAGCTTAATATCTGATATCACTTATGATGTAGTGGACTTTGTAGTACAGATATATTTAAGAATCATTTCAAATATTAACATTTTAGAAATAAAAAGGCTTAATCCTTTTGTGATTTCCTCTATGAAAGTAACTTTGTTTTTCTTATTGAGGCAGAGTCTCACTGTAGCTCAGGTTGGCCTCAAACTCATGGTGACCCACCATATTAAATCTCTGTAGTGCTGGAATTAAAGGCATGTACCACCACAGCCTACTCAAAGTGACTCTTCTTTTGCAGACATATTTCTGTATATAAGGGGTATTATAAAATGTTGTAATAGATAACCATACATGTCATATTCAAAGTTAATGCTAGAGGTGGAAATTATTTTTCATAATCAGTTCCTTAATTGATCATTCTGGAATTATGGGCATGATGCTCAAATTCATAAAAATAGAAATGACAAGATTAATATTTGAATTATGAAATCTAAGATTAATCATTTTTGAATAAGGGAGTTATAAAAGTACCTAAGAAGTTAGTAGAAGTTAGGACGTTAATAAGAATAATGTTTATATATTCAGATACAAAAATACTTCTAAGCCGGGCGTGGTGGCGCACGCCTTTAATCCCAGCACTCGGGAGGCAGAGGTAGGAGGATCGCCGTGAGTTCGAGGCCACCCTGAGACTCCATAGTGAATTCCAGGTCAGCCTGGGCTAGAGTGAGACCCTACCTCAAAAAACCAAAAAAAAAAAAAAATACTTCTAATGGGCCTGAAATACATTCTACATCAAAACCAGACAGTGCTTCAGACATCCCTGAGATCAGATAGGGCATGGTTGGTTTAGGTTAATGACATTATAGCTAAGGGTCTGGTGGGTAAAATCAGTCATATTTAGTCTTGTGTGTGAGTTAGTGAGGACAGAGTAAATGGCCATTAAACAGGAGAACTGAGAGTATGGTGATTGCTAGTGCCACTTCACATGAGATTGACAGAGCTACAGCTGAAGTGCTCCAATGAGTGCACATTTAGAGTTTGATACTGATAGAATGGAATATAGTGATAGACTTCACATAGCCAAGATTGATATGATTCCTAGACTTACATCTGAAAGTGTCTGGGGCATGGGTAATGGGATCCATAAATTAAGTCTGGAATTAATGCTAGGGTTGTGGCTACTATAAATAAGGGACTAAATAGGGGAGTTTTGGTGAAGGAGTTCTTTAATGAATAATTTATGTCATCAGAATATGGTTGGAGAAGCCCATATGGATTGATAATATTTGACCCTTTTTGTAGTTGTTTATATTTCAGTAGTTTATGTTGGTGATTGAGATAGAGATAAATAATGCTATGGTATTAATTAAATGTATTCATGTTAATGAGAAAAACTGAGTCTCTGAAAATTAAGCTTTAAATATTATGCAATTACTGCTTCTACCACCTTAACAAGTCATGTTCTTGAACAGGTTTCTTGCAGTTACTTTCTTCTTGCTGGGACACACAACACCTGACCACAAGCAGCTGATGGGAGGAAATTGTTTTGTTTGGCTTACAGTCTGAGTCTTGAAAGGGCTAGGAAGCTTCATCATGGCAGGAAGAATTGCTAGTAGATGTAAACGAGCCTGGATTACTCCAGTGTGAACTCAGATCAACTAGGATTTTAATCATTGAAAAATATGCCCTAAGAAGTGCTGTCCTTCAGGATGCTCTAATCCAACATTGAGGTCATAAACCCTATTTCTGCACTCTAGAATAGGCTAGTACTGTTATCTATAGGGTTACTTGGCTTGTAGGTCAATTTTATTGGGTCAATTTTTCATATTAATAAATTTGTTAAATTCATTCAGAGGAGTTTTTGTTATCCAAAAGTCACTTCAACCAGAGTTATTAATTATGATTTTTATTGATTAGTACACAAAGTTAAAGTTTTGGTAGTGAGCCAGGCATGATGGCACATGCCTTTGATCACAGCAGTAGGGATGCAGAGGTAGGAGGATCGCCATGAGTTCAAGGTCACCCCGAGACTACATAGTAAATTCCAGGTCAGCCTGAGCTAGCCTACTTAAAAAATAAATAAATAAATAAATAAAGTTTTGGTAGTTAATTAAAATGTTTTAGTTCCAGAAGGCTGCATTATTAGGTTATAAGGTTCCATGGGCTCCTGAAAAGAACGTATATTCAAGAGCTGGAATGATGGCTTAGTGGTTAAGGCATTTGCCTGCAAAGCCAAAGGACCGAGGTTCAATTCCCCAGGGCCCATGTTTGCCAGATGCACAAGCGAGCATATGTGTCTGAAGTTTGTTTGCAGTGGCTGTAGGCCCTGGTGAGCCAATTCTCATTCTCTTTCTCTGTCAAATAATTAAATAAATAAGTAAATAAATAAATAAATCAAAAGACTGTATTTGGTAGAATTGGGGTGGGAAGTTCTGTAGATATCCATTAGGTAGATTTGATACATGGTGGTTTTGAGCTCTATTATTTCCCTTTTGATTTTCTGTTTGGATGACCTGTCTATTGATAATAGTGGAGTATTGAAGTATTCGACTATGATGGTGTTGGTGTTTCTTTCCATTTTGTTGTCAAATATGTTTTGATTTATAAAATGTGATGCATCTGTGTTTGGCACATATAGATTTATGGTTGTGATGTCCTCATTTTGGATGATTTCCTTGATGAGTAAGAAGTGGTCTTATTTGTCCTTTTTAATTACTTTTGGTTTGAAGTCTATTTTGTCAAATATTAATATCACAACAGCTGCTTGTTTCTTATTTCAGTTTGCTTTGGATACAGTTGTCCAACCTTTCATCCTGAGGAGGTTTCTGTCTTTAGTGATGAGGTGAATTTCTTGAAGACAGCAGATAGAAGGATCCATTTTTTTTTTTTTTTGATCCACTCTGATAACTTGTGTCTTTTGATGGATGAGTTAAGACAATTAATACTTAAGTTTATAACTGTTATGTTTTATTTATCCCCTGCCATGATTGCTTACTTTATGGGGTTTGGTACATTCTTGTGTTTTGTACTTTTTTGAGCCTGGTGTAGTTTTAGATATTGTGATCTTTTTCTTGTAGGCTAAGGTTTGTTGTGTGACTCTTCTGTGTGGAGTATTCTCTCAAGTAGTCTCTGTAGGTTTGGCTTTATGTTCGTATAATCATAGAGTTGACTTTTTCATGAAGTGTTTTTCTTTCATCATCTATTATGAGGGATACTTTCACTGAGTACATTAGATGGTTTGGAAGCCATCGTTTTTTAGACTTTAAACTGTTCCATTCTAGTCCCTTCTTGCTTTCAGGGTTTCCATTGAGATATCTGAGGTAATTTTGATGGAATTGCCTTTGTATGTGGTGAGTTGTTTCTCCCTTGCTGCTTTTAGCTCTCTCAGTTTGCTTTCATTGTTAAGATTTTTGACTGTTATTTGCCTTGGAGAGTTTCTTCTTTAGTTCTGTCTGTTTGGTGTTCTGTGAGCTTCTTGTAATTGGATGGGCCTCTCTTTTCAGAGGTTAGGAAATTTTTCTTCAGTAGTTTTGTTGAATATGTTCTCTATGTTTCTGGTCTGGATTTCCTCTCCTTGTGGTATATCCATGTTCCTGATGTATTGTCATTTTAGGGTATCCCACAGATTTTTCATATTCTCTTCATATGATTTTTTGAATTTAGCAAAGTTTTTTGGCCTCCTGATAAACTTCTGTCTTGTCTTCCAGGTCAGAAGATTTGTCTTCCCCAAGCATATGTGTTTGTAAGTGGTTCTAGAGAGGTTTTTGAAAGCTCTGTTAGATTTTTGTTTTCTATTGTTTTTTTTTTTTGTTTTCTTTACATTTTGTCCATCTCTTTTTTGAGGTATGATTGCAGTTCAAGGTCTGATTTTCTTGATGGTTTCTGGAAATCATTGTTATATTTGATCAAGTCTTCATTAAGCTGAATCAACTTGTTATTTAGATCTTCTATTTATTGACTCACCTTCAATTCAGTTATATCTCATTTGAGGCTTCTTAGAAATTCTTCTATTAACTTAAGTCTTGTGTCAAATGCTGAGTTCTCTAAGTGATAATTCTAGTCAATTTTACTTATGTAATTGTTGGTTTTTTGAAAGCTTGCTTCCAGTTCAGTAATTTTTTTTTGAGGTAGGGTTCTAGGGAATCAAACATGGATCCTTAGTCTTCTCAGGAAGTGACTTAACCACTAAAGCCATCTCTCCATCCCTCAGCAATACTTTAAAAAAAATATATATATATATACACACATATATATTTATTTGACAGAGAAAGGGGGAGAGAGGGAGAGAGAGGGAGAGAGAGAGAGAGAGAGAGAGAGAGGAGAATGGGCATGTCAGGGCCTCCAGCCACTACAAACAAACTCCAGATGCATGCGCCCCTTGTGAATCTGGCTAACTTGGGTCCTGGAGAATCGAACCTGAGCCAAACCTTTGGCTTTGCAGGCAAACGCCTTAACTGCTAAGCCATCCATCCAGCCGCCTCAGCAATTCTTTTGATAGGGACACATTGGTTGTTGGGTTTTCATTTTGGCATTCAATTTTTGTTATTTTCTCTATTATTTCATTGAAGGCTTCCATTATGGGAATAGGCATCCTTGGTGGCAGTGTCTCAGTTTTCAGGTTCTTGCTTTTATTCCTTTTCTTGTGGTCTACCCATCTTGGGGAAATATTTTATTCTATTGAGAGGGAAGCAAGTATTTATCCTTGTAAGATCTTTAATAGGTATTCTATTTTAAATGTGGAACATATTGGTGTATGATGGTGTTATAACCACAGATACGCAGATTGTGGAGAATGCAAGTACATCAAAGGTACCTGGGGTACTGGTAGGTTGGGTATTTGGAGCTCTGGCCTATTCACTCCACTTGTGTGTGCTCAGCACATGGGAATCAGGTTTTGGGGAACCAGGAGTCAGAAATGTTTAGAGCCAGGGGCAAGAGGCCAGCTTCTACAATGGCTTGTATACCCTCTGGCTCAGTGGAATAGGGCTTTGGAATTCACGGACCTATCAGGAAATACAACCTCTAAATCCAACAACTCTAGTCAGTGACAAATCTCCAAGTCCAATAATTCTAAGCAGTAACAAGTCTCTGAAGTTCCAATTCTGCCCCTTCACTAGGCTACTCACAGTCTTGGGAAACTTCATCCAGGGCCAGCAGCTTTCCTTACCAGCCATCTCATGGTCCCAGCATCACCACTGATTCTGCAGTGCAACCCATGGTCCGTCCTCATGGCTCCATGCAGGCATGCAGCAAACCTGCTTCACCCTGCCCATGGCCATTTCCAAAACATAAGACTGCACTGCAAACTCAATGACCCTCTCATTCCTGCATTTCTTATACTTCACAATACCAGGTAGGGTACCAATTTGTTAACCCCAGGGGGGGAATAAGCAGACTTTAAAGAACAGGACAATCCTTTAGCATTTAGGCCCCTTCAAAAGAGTCTACATTCTTCCTGTTACCCCAATGCAGGTCAGCTGGCCCAATCTCAAAGGTTGAAATCTCTCATATAATTGCAGGTGAACCGGCAGAAGTTTCAGCCCAGACATTTCATTTCTGGGCCATACCCCTCTTCTCACCAGCTAATTTCTGTGCAAAGCAACCCTGCAGAAATTCTCAGGATGGAGGCATAACCAGCAAGCCTCTCACACAAAGTGCTTCCAGTCCAAGCAAAGCTATTTCTCACCCTCATAAACCAAACCTCACAGTCCATATTTCTTACTGCATTCAGGTCTGAGTCTTACCTGACTAGTCTATCAAGGTGTACTTACAGCACTACAAGGTGTCTTTTCAGCCAAGGTTTTAAATCCTTCCACATTCCTCTTGAAAATCAGCTCCAAAATGTCAAACCCACACAGTGAGGTACCTAGCAGCAAATGACACCTCTCCTCAGTACCAACTTTACTGTTGCAGTCAGGTTCACAATGCTGGGAGAAATCACCCAAACGAGAAAAGCTTTTGGGAAAATCTGGCTTATTTTGACTTTCTGACTCTAGTGGAAACTCCACTGGCTGGGGAAAATGATGGCATGATCAGAGGGTGTACATCACTCCCTGGCCACATAAGGTGGACCATAGTGACAGGAGAGTGTGCCAAACACTGGCAAGTGGAAACTGTCTATAATACCCATAATCCTGCCCTTAACAGTACACTGCCTCCAAGAGGCATTACTTTCTGAATCTCCACCAGTTGAGAACGTAGCATTCAGAACACCTAAGTTTATGGGGGACACCTGAATCAAACAACCACAAGGGGCTTTCCTGCAAAGACTAGGAACTCTCCTAGTCTCCTTCAACTCTCCTGGTCTCACATAAACCAGACACACCAAGTGACATCAGCATACCAGGTTACACATGTGTACAAAGTAGCACATGTATCCAGAGTTTGATTATAGTGGCTAGAGGCCATGGTGTGCCAATTCTCTCTCTTTCTTTCTGTCTTATTAAAAATATTATAATATGTTGTTATATAGCATTACAAATAGAAGGCTTTATAAAAGAAAGGTCCCACTCTCAATTCTGACCCCACTACCCAGTTTTCCCTGACTTCTTTCATAGGTAACTATTTCATTAGTTTTTGATTAATCTTTTTACTTCTTTAATTAATTAATTAATTTATTTATTTATAGTTTATTGAGTTAGGGTCTCACTCTAACTCAGGCTGACCTGAAATTCATGGAAATCATGGCGATCCTCTTACTTTTGCCTCCCAAGTGCTGGAATTAAAGGTGTGTGACACCACACCTGGATTCACTGTTTCTTCTTAAAAGAAAGAAAGAAATAAGATCATGTGCACAGCTGTTTTCCATCTAAATACTGTATACAAATAGTGTGTTTCTAAAATAGGCTCACTTTCACCACTTGCCCCACCACCCAGTTTGCTCCTGAATTTCTAGGTAACTATCTTAATTAGTTTAATCTTTTTATTGCTTTTTCTTTAAAAAAGAAAGAAAAGTATGTGCATAGTCATTGAAACACAAAAGTCTCAGTGTGTGTGTACATTGTACATGTGCATATAATGTATACATACACTCTCTCTTACATAAAATTGCATTCTTTATAGAATATTTTATACTTGAAAACATTTTACTTATTTGACAAAGAAAGAAAGTAGCAGACAGAAAGAGACAGAGAGTGAGAATGGGAACATCAAAACCTGCATCCACTGGAAACAAATTACAGAAACATGTGCTACCTTGTGCACCTGGCTTACAAGAGTACTGAGCAAATGAACCTGTGTCCTTAGCCTTCAAAAGCAAGTGCTTTAAATGATAAGCTATCTCTCCAGTCCTTATTTTGCACTTTCTTTTGATGTTATTTTATTTTACAGGTGTTTACTTTTCTTTGTTTTTCACTTATGTCATACTATATCCCAGTTTTGCTTTTTTCCCAATTATTTGATGATTTTATATATGTTTAAAATGTATTTTGGACATATTCGTCTCCCCCATAACATTTCTTCTTTGTCTTACACTTCTGCTGAATGCCTTATTTCCCCCTGTGGTTTCCCTCCTACTTTCATGTCTGTGTCTTTCTCTCTCACTCTCTTTCTCTCTCCTCTCTCTTTGGTTTTCCAAGGTAGGGTCTCACTCTAGCCCAGGCTGACCTGAAATTCACTATGTACTCTCAGACTGGCCCCATATTAGCAGCAATCCTCTTACCTCTGCCTGGGAAATGCTAGGATGCTGGGATCAAAAGGTTGTACCACCACACATGGATCATGTCTTTTTTTCTTAATGCCATGGTGGATTTAGTTAGGGTTGCTTGAATGAGGACGGGTGTTTGGAACATGGTATTTAGTGGAGTATAGCCAATTTACTAGTTTCTATATCACTGAAGAAAATGACTTCACTCTCTAGCAACCATTAAATACCAATGGCTCCTCAGCGGGATGAGGCCTTATGAGCCCCTGGCTCATCCATGATAAAATATTGTGGATACAGTCTTTTACATATCAGTAATTATAGTTACTATGAGTTCATGAACACTGTGGTCATGCATGCCCAGAAGAGAGTGCTTCACTGCATCCCTCTTTACCCTCTGACACCTACATTCTTTCTGTCCCCTCTTCTGTGTTGTTTCCTGGACCTTGGCAGGGGTTAGGGAGATGTCCTACTTAGGATGAAGCACTCAACAGACACTTACCCTCAGCACTTTGACCACTGGAAAGAAGCTTCTCTGTGAGCAATACTAGCCTATTATAAACATAGATATTTAGAAGGCATTTAGATATGCAGAACATGTCCACTTAGCAAAACAATTGGTTCTCCTGTTAGGGGATATGATCTCCATAGCCATTGGCTTTTTGACCAGGTTTACAGTGCCAAACATGATTTCTGGTAGTGTGGAGAGACTTTAAATTCAATTAGAAGAGGGCTGGTTACCCCCATAACAGTCATGCTCCTATTGCACCAGTGGTACATCCTACCTGGCAAATGATTTTCATAGCATGCAGGGTCCACAGCTGAGTAAGTCTATTGATGACTTTTTCCCCCCTAGGATCCTATGTATTACCTTTGAGCAAAGTGAAAGCTAGATAGCAGGAAAGAAGCTTCCAGATCATTTCCAACTTGATTTATCTGTCCTACAACCAATGTATGTATGTATTCAGCAATAGGGATACATGCCATATAATTCTTGTGAGAAACCAAGAAAAATGTCAATAGTCTGTATTGGGAAGGGGCTTTGGTGCTCCAATGGCCAACAACTCATGTAGAAATATCCTACTTCTGGGCTGGAGACATGGCTTAGCAGTAATGTGCTTGTCTGCAAAGACAAAGGACCCAGTTTTGATTCCACAGGACCCAGGTAAGCCAGATGCACAAAGTGCTACTTATATCTGGAGTTCATTTGCAGTGGTTGATGGCCCTGGCATGCCCATTCTCTCCCCCCCACCTCTCCCTCTCTCATAAATAAATAAATAAAATCAATAAATATCCTACTTCTGGCACTGTAACTTTCATTTAATGAACTCTCCTTTCTGGGAGCAGCTTTATCCACCCCGTCAGGGTACCTCCATTCAAACTGTCTTTTTCCTAGTTGTTCTAGTTGACCAGTAGGGCTGGTGATACTCTTCTCTTTCCCCAAAAGGATTGAACTTACAGGCATGTGTGGACATGCTGGGGTTTTACATGGTCTCTAGAGATTAATCTCATTCATCCTGCAGTCCTCATGCTTGCATGATGTGAACATAAATATTGAACATAAATATTTGAACATAAATATTCCCCTAGTTTCAAGTGCTTGTGATTAAGCATCCTAGTTAGTCCTCAGCTGCTGGAGCATTTGAAAGATGGAGCTTTAGTAGAGGAGTTGTGTTTCTGGAGGCAGGCATTGGGGTTGAGCAGTCTAGCACTGTTGTGTGCTCAGTTAGTTCGTGCTTGCTCTTCTCTCTCTTCTTCTAATGTGTGATGAAGTGAGCTGGCTTCCTCCACCATGATGAATTTTCCCCTGGAAATTGTAAAACTGAAATAAACTTTTCCCTTCAATAACCTGCTTCCCCAAGAACAAGAGGGCAACTACCACACATGGAAAGCACTCTTACACACTGAGCCCTTTCCCCAGCCCCTCAAACTATATATAATGACTTTTTAAGGTAGGATCTCGCTCTAGACTATGCTGACCTGGATTTCACTATAGTCTTATGATGGCCTCAAACTCACAGTTTTCTTTTTTGTATCTTCCTGTAATTTCTATATTTTTTTTTTCTGTTTCTATAAAGGATATCATTGGAATTTTGATTTGGATTGTAATGAATAATTGGCAGATTGTATTTTCAAAATAGTCATTCTAATCCACATGCATGGGAGGTCTTTCCATATTGTGTCTTCAATTTCTTACCTCAGTATTTTAAAGTTATTACTATAGAAATCTTTGACTTCATTGATTAAGATTAGTAAAAAGTGCTTTCTTTCTTTCTTTCTTTCTTTCTTTCTTTCTTTCTTTCTTTCTTTCTTTTTTTTATTAGTCAGTTCTGTATTCAGCAAATACAGTCAGTTTGGTACCATTATTAGGCTCATCCGTGACCTACCCCCTCCCCTTGGACCCTCCTTGTTGAGGTATACGGGTCATGCATTGTGGAGTTAGCCCACAGTTATGGGTAAGCTAAATGTCTCTGCATATCATGACCCAACATGTGACTCTGACATTCTTTCCGCCCCCTCTTCCGCAAAATTTCCCTGAGCTATGTTGGGTTCATTTTTGGTCTGCTTCAGTAATGAGGTGTTGAGGGCCTCTGAGGCTCTGGCTCTCTGATTTGGTAGGAGTTGATTTTTCTCTATGCTGATCTCCTTCCCCCTTGTGCTGGTGTCCGGTTCATCAGGAAAACAGCCCCCTTGCTTGTTTCTCGAAGTTTTCTTAGTTTCAGCCGGGGCCCTTTTGAGGTATGATGGGGTGGCTCTCTCCTTAGGGTCTACATCTATCTGAAAAAGAGAAGCAGATTCTCCAACGGAGAGTAAGTTAGCACCAGGACAAATGAGATAACCCTTACTTTTTTTTTTATAGAGAATTTAATAGGTGTAGGCCCTCTTGTAGCCCACAATTGATAGTAGCTTGATACTGGAGAGTGGGCTTATGTTTGGATATGGTTCTGACTTGTTTCCCAGCTCCAGCTATGGGTCCCATACCAGTGAGGGGATCAGTTAGCCAAATTGAGAGCAGTTGGTTCCCCACCATGGCTGTGTGCCACCACTGCACTTGTGTGGGCATCACAATAAGTTATTTGCTGCTAAGTAGGTTAGACCATGCGTTGCTTCGATAGATATTGGTCAATTTCCCCCAGTCGCCCATGTAGCACCTTCTGGCACTAGACACGCTGACTGTCTGGGGACTGACTCTCATCCAACTTCCAGCCATGCCATTCTAATTTGCATGTCAATCACATAAGGTATCTTCAGCAGTAGGGTCTTACCACTAACCTTTGGTGGGTCATCAAGTACTCTGACAGAAATCTGTCTGTCTTTTAGGAAACCTTGTAGGTCTCTCTGATCAAAAGCTCATTGTGGATGATAGCCCCATGCTGGTTCTGGGAGTTACAGGTCAGTGCCCATTAAGAAAATGAGGAAAAAGATAACTAATATACAAGAGTAAGAGATAAGAGAGAGAGAGACAGGGAGAGGGGAAGTGAGGGAGGGAAGATGTAGGAGATTAAGGTTAGTCTTAATCTTACCCTCTCCAGTGTCTTGTGGTTCAGGTGTTCCCTGTAAGGGCCTGGTGAAGGATCAGCCATTTGGTCTATCTTTTAGTAAGTAGAAGATTATCGTACCATTGCCGTTTGGGTCTAGATTTGTGTTTCCCACCCCTTTGATGCCCTCCCCTCCCTCCCCTTCCATCCTAGTGTCTAATCTAGGAGATGCTAGCTGGGTATGTAAGGTATCTTCGGTAGATTCAGGTTAGGTGCTGTAGATGAGTGAGACTATGTGGCGATTTTTTTTCTGTGATTGGGTAAGTTCACTGAGAATGATCTGTTCCAGGTTCAACCATTTTTCCTCAAATTTCATTGTGTCATTTTTTCTTACTGCTGTATAGAATTCCATTGTGTAGATATACCACATCTTAGTTATCCATTCTTCTAGTGATGGACATCTGGGTTGATTCCAGCTCTTAGCTGTTACAAATTGAGCCGCTATAAACATGGTTGAGCAAATCTCTTTAGTCTGTGGTTTGAAGGTTTTAGGGTAGATGCCCAGTAAGGGAACAACTGGGTCTGTTGGTATCTCTATACTCAGCTTTTTCAGAAGTCTCCATATTGCTTTCCAAAGTGGTTGTACCATCCTACATTCGCACCAACAGTGGATGGGTGTTCCTACTTCTCCACATCCTCGCCAGCATTTATTTTTATTTGATTTTTTGATGCTTGCTATCCTTATTGGGGTAAGGTGGAATCTCATAGTTGTTTTAATTTGCATTTCTCTGATGATTAGGGATGATGAACATTTTCTTAAGTGTATGTTTGCCATTTCTATTTCTTCCTCTGTGAACTGCCTGTTCAGCTCTTTGCCCCATCTTGTGAGTGGGGTGTTTGACTTCTTACTGTTTAGATTTTTGAGTTCTTTGTAGATTCTAGAGATTAGTCCTCTATCAGTTGGATAACCCACAAATATTTTCTCCCATTCTGTGGGTAATCTATTGGCTTTGCTAATTGTATGCTTGTCTGTAAAGAAACTCCTCAGCTTCATGTGGTCCCATTGGTTGAGTGATGGTTTAAGTTCATGAGCTACTGGGGTTTTGTTCAGGAAGTCTTTTTCCATTCCTATATCATGGAATGTACTTCCTAAATTTTCTTCCAGTAGTACTTGAGTTTCTGGTCTTATATTGAGATCTTTGATCCATTTGGACTTGAGTGTAGTGCATGGTGAAATGTGTGGGTCAAGTTGCAGTTTCCTGCATATGGTTATCCAGTTTGTCCAGCACCATTTGTTGAAGATGCTGTCTTTTTTCCAGCGTATATTGTTTGGGCCTTTATCAAATATCAAGTAGCTATAGTTGCTTGACCCAAAGTCCGGGTCCTCAAGTCTATTCCATTGATCTATAGTCCTGTTTTTATGCCAGTACCATGCTGTTTTTATTACTATGGCTTTGTAATATAGCTTTAGATCAGGTATGGTGATGCCTCCAGAGGTATTTCTTTTGCTGAGGATATGTTTGGAAATGCGAGGCCTTCTGCCTTTCCATATGAAATTTGAGATCATTTTTTCTATCTCTGTGAAGAACACTGTGGGGATTTTAATTGGTATTGCATTAAATCTGTAAATTGCCTTTGGTAGGATTGTCATCTTCACAATGTTAATTCTGCCTATCCAGGAACATGGGAGGTCTTTCCATTTTCTCAAGTCCGCCTCAATTTCTTTTTTGAGTGTTTTTATGTTTTCATTGTATAGATCTTCCACTTCCTTGGTTAACGTTATTCCAAGGTATTTTATTTTTTTTGTCGCAATTGAAAATGGGACTATGTCCCTTATTTCTTTTTCTGTATCTTTGTCCTTTGCATAAAGGAAGGCTACTGATTTTTGTGCATTGATTTTGTATCCTGCTAACTTTGCTATAGGAGTTAATCACCTTCAGGAGTTTTGGGATGGAGACTCTCGGGTCTCTTACATATATAATCATGTCATCAGCGAATAAAGCTAACTTAACTTCCTCCTTTCCAAATTGTATCCCTTTTATTTCCTTCTCCTGTCTTATTGCTTGAGCTAGGACTTCCAGAACTATATTGAAAAGCAGAGGTGAGAGTGGACAACCCTGTCTTGTTCCTGATCTTAATGGGAATTCCTCCAGTCTCTCTCCATTAAGTATTATTTGGGCCTTCGGAGCTTCGTATATTGCCTTTATTAGGTTAAGATATGAACCAACCATGCCAACTCTCTCCAATGTTTTGAACATGAAGTGGTGTTGAATCTTGTCAAAGGCCTTTTCTGCATCTATCGAAATGATCATGTGGTTTTTATGTTTAACCTTGTTTATGTGGTGTATTACATTGACAGATTTCCGTATGTTGAACCACCCCTGTGTTCCTGGAATGAATCCCACTTGGTCAAGGTGGATAATGCTTTTGATGTGTTGTTGGATTCGGTTTGCAAGGATTTTGTTTAGGATCTTTGCATCTAAATTCATCAGGGAAATAGGCCGGTAGTTTTCTTTTCTTGTGGCATCTCTGCCTGGTTTTGGAATTAGGGTGATGCTAGCTTCATAAAAGGAGTTGGGTAGCTTTCCCTGTTCATCAATTGTGTGGCACAGTTTGAGGAAGATTGGTTTGAGTTCTTCCATGAAGGTTTGATAGAATTCAGCTGAGAAGCCATCTGGTCCTGGGCTCTTCTTTTTTGGGAGGTTTTTTATTACTTTTTCAATCTCCATGAGTGTGATGGGTTGATTGAGGTGATTAATCTGCTCTGTGTTTAGCTTTGGTAGATGGTATGCGTCCAAGAATTTATCCATCTCCTCCACATTATCCAGCTTTGTGGAGTAGAGGTTTTTGTAATAAGTCCTGATGATTCTCCCAATTTCACTTATGTCTGTTGTGATCTCTCCTTTTTCATTTTGAATTTTGTTAATTTGAAGCTTCACCTTTTTTTGCTTGATCAGATTTGCCAGGGGTTTGTCAATCTTGTTTATTTTTTCAAAGAACCAGCTCTTTGTTTTGTCAATTGTCTTAATTGTTTCCTTGGTTTCCAATTCATTGATTTCTGCTCTGATTTTAATTATTTCTTTCCTTCTGGAGCTCTTTGGGTTGGATTTTTCTTGTTTTTCCAGTGCCTTTAGGTGGATGGTTAGGTTATTGATTTGGGACCTTTCTGTCTTTTTTACGAAGGCATTGAGTGCTATGAATTTTCCCCTGAGGACCGCCTTCATTGTGTCCCATAAGTTCTGATACGATGTGTTCTCATTGTCGTTCAATTCCAGAAATTTTGCAATTTCATTTTTTATTTCATCCACTATCCATTTATTGTTTAAAAGTGTGCTGTTCAGTTTCCAGGTGCCTTTGGGATTCTTGGTGGGTCTTTTATGGTTGATTTCTAGCAATATAGCATTGTGATCTGATATCATGCAGGGAATTATGTCAATCTTCCTAAATATGTGGAGGCAGTCTTTGTGACCCAATATATGGTCTATTTTAGAGAATGTTCCATGGACTGCTGAGAAGAATGTGTAATCTGTGGATTTGGGATGGAATGTTCTGTAGATGTCCGTTCGGTCTAAGCGATCTATGGTTTTGTTGAGCTCTCCTACTTCCCTGTTGAGTTTCTGTTTGGATGATCTATTACTGATAATGGTGTATTGGAGTCACCAGCTATGATGGTGTTTGTGGTTATTTCTGTTTCATTGTCAAGTAGGTTTTGTTTTATGAACTGTGGTGCCCCTGTGTTTGGTGCATACAGATTTATGATTGTAATATCCTCTTGATGGATCGTTCCCTTGATAAGTAGGAAGTGGCCTTCTTTGTCTTTTTTGATTATATTTGGTTTGAAGTCTATTTTATCCGATATTAATATAGGTACACCTGCTTGTTTCTTATTCCCGTTTGCTTGGAATACTGTTTTCCACACTTTCACCCTGAGGAGATGTCTGTCTTTAATGGTGAGGTGGGTTTCTTGAAGGCAACAGATTGAGGGGTCTAATTTTTTGATCCATCCTGTTAGCTTATGTCTCTTGATGGGTGAATTAAGGCCATTAATATTTAGGGTAATGACTGTGAGATTTGATTTGATCCCTGCCATATTGTGATGGTAAATGTGGGTTGGAGTTTTCATGGACGTTGAAGTTTTTTGTGCCTACTCTGAGTTTGGTTGTTGTGATCTGCTTCTTGTAGGCAATTGTGTTTGAATATTTTTTTCTTCTCTGTGTAGAATTTCCTGAAATACTCTCTGTAGGTTTGGTTTTGTGTTCATATAATTGTAAAGCTGAGTTTTGTCATGGAAAGTTTTTCGTTCACCATCTATTATGAGGGATACTTTTGCTGGGTAGAGTAGTTTGGGTTGGAAGCCATAGGTTCTTAGACTTTGCAGTGTTTCATTCCAGGCTCTTCTAGCTTTCAGGGTTTCCATTGAGAAGTCTGAAGTAATTCTGATCGGGTTACCTCTGAAGGTGGTGTGCTGTTTTTCCCTAGCTGCTTTTAGGATTTTCTCTTTGGTGTCAATGTTTAGAGTCTTAATAATAATATGTCTTGGAGAGTTTCTCCTTTGGTCCAATCTGTTTGGAGTTCTATTGGCTTCTTGTATCTTGATGGGCCTTTCTTTTAAGAGATTGGGGAAGTTTTCTTCAATTATTTTGTTAAATAAATTCTCCATTCCTTTGGTCTGGATTTCTTCTCCTTCTGGTATTCCAATGATCCTGATATTGGGACGTTTAACTGTATCCCACAATTCCCTCATGTTCTGTTCACAGGAGCTTTTAAACTTACTGAAATTTTTGAACTCTCTAACTGTTTCTTCCATCTTGTCTTCCAGATCAGAGTTTCTATCCTGCACTTGGCTGACTCTATTCTTGAGAGCTTCTAGTGAGTTTTGGGCTTGTTCAATTAAGTTTGCATTTTCTATTATTTTTCTATGTATAATTTCCATCCCTCTGTCAAGCTCCCTTTTCACATCATTTTCTGATTTTCTTGATGATTCTTGGAGTTCATCCTTGCATTTCTTTATGTCTTCATTTAGCATGGCCAGCTGATTTTTAAGGTCTTCTTTTTTTTTCACTCTCCCTCAAATCTCTTAACTCTCTTTGAAATCCTTCCATTTTCTTATCTAATCCTTCCAATTTCTTATCTATTAGTTCTAGTTTAGTGATGGCAGCATCCACACGATTGTCGGCCCTTTGTTGCTTTCCTGCAAGTTCTACCAATAGGTTGGTTAGAGTTGCATTGCTCATAGCTTCAATGTGGTGTTCTGGTCCTATTTGTTCTTCTATGTTTTGGTTAGAAGTATTCATTGTGGGAGTGGGTGATCTAATTGGATTTTCTTGCATTTGATTATTCATGTTATTTCTTTTGCGCTGTGTTCTGCCCATGACAGTGTATGGGCAGATAAGTGGGTGTATCAGCCTGGGCTCAAGAACAATGGGAATCTTATGCAGCCTGGGGGCGTTGCCAAGAAGCCTGGGGTTTGGCTGTCACTTGCCAAAGCCGCCTATCTACTGCCTGGCAGGGGCGCCGAAGTTGCCTGAGTTCTCAAGCGGTAATGTGCCAAGGCTGCCTGCGTTCGAACTAGGAGTGGCACTGAGGTACCAAGCACTGATGCCGCCCGAACTCTGGCTGGGCACGCTGGGAACCGGCAGCAGTCTGTGCTCCCCCGCCACAGGACAATTGTGGACAGCCGCGCGGCAGACAGAGGGCGAGTGGACTAGAGTGCGGAGCAGTCTAAGCTTCCGCATGCAGGGAATAATCTCACTTGCCAAAGCCGCCTATCTACTACCTGGCAGGGGCGCCAAAATTGTTTGAGTTCTCAAGCGGTAATGTGCCACAGCTGCCTGCATTCGAGCTAGGAGTGGCACTGAGGCACCAAACACTGAAGCTGCCCAGACTTTGGCTGGGAATGCTGGGAACCGGAAGCAGTCTGCGCTCCCCCGCCACGGGACAATGGCGGCCTGCCGGTGCGGCAGGCAGGTAGGGGGTGGCACCTGAGCTGACGCAAGCGAGAGATACAGTCTCAGCTTGTGGGACTGGGCACACTCAGTAGGTGGGCGAGTGGACAAGGGTGCGGAGTAGTCTAAGCTTCCGCGCGGAGGGAAGGATCGGCGCGCAGTGGCAGCCGTGCGGGCTCCGGAGCAGCAGGAGCGGCAGGGGTGGAGCTTTGAACACGGCGGTTATTTGGGGCGAGGGGTGCCTACCCGCCCGAAAGGGGACCAGCAATTCCCTGTTCCCCCACCTCTGTGCCCTCCCAGATTTCTCTCCCCTAAAAGCCACTATATACCCTTAATATCTTGCCTTTCTTTCCCCGGGATTTGCAGCACAGCTAGGCGGTCGCCATCTTGGCCGGAAGTCCCTTCTTTCCTTCTTTCTATCTATCTATAATTTATCTATCTATCATCTATATATCTATATATCTATCTGTCATCATCTTTTGAAGGCAATTGTGAATCTGATTATTTAACTGATTTATTTTTTAAATATTTTATTTATTTGTTTGCAAGGGGAGAGAGAGAATGGGCACACTTGGGCCTCTCACCACTATACAAGTACTCTAGATGCATGCTCCACTTTGTGCATCTGGCTTTATGTGGGTATTAGAAATTGAACCCAGGTTTTTAGGCTTTGCAGGCAAGTGTGTTCACTGTTGAGCCATCACTCCAGTCCACTGACTTTGTTATCACCTTATTTGTTATGGGACTATGAGCACTTTTTGTTTTATATTGTTTTCTTTTCTTTTGTGACAGTGTTTCATTCTAGCCCAGGCTGCTGAAGAAGTCACTCTGTAATCCTGGATGGCCTCAACTCTAAGCAATCTTCTTACGTTAGCCTCTAGAGTGCTGGGATTAAACACCCATGCTACCATGCTTTTGGATGTTAATTTTGTATCCTGCCACTTTTCTGAAAGTGCTTATTAGATCTAAGCATTTTCTCGGGGAGACTTTAGTATGTCTCATTTATAAAACAATATTATTTGCTAATTGTACTTTAACTTCTTCATTTCCGAAGTGTATCACTTTATTTTCTAATCTTCTCTTATTACTATATCTTATTACCTTCAAGTACTACATTGAATAAAAGTGGAGAAAGTGGGCACTGTTGTCTTTTTCCTAATTATTTAGAAATATTCTTGTTTCCCAATTTAGCATAATGTTGAGTAAGTTTACATACGTATATACAACATTCGTAGCCTTTATTATGTTTCAGTATGTTTCTCCTATTCTAGGTATCTTCAAGGCTTTTATCATGAAGAGATATAGGGTTTCTATCAGAAAATTTCTGCATCTACAGATATGTTATTACTGTCATTGAGTCTGTTTATGTGATGTATAACTAATTAGTTTGCATATGTTGAGCTATCTCTACATATCAAAAATTAAGCCACCTTGATCATATTGAGTGGTCTTTTGATGTGTTTTTGAAGTTGGTTTGCAAGTAATTTAATGAGAATCTGTATCTATATTCAAAGGAAGATTGGTCTAGATTTTAAAACGTATCATTAAAAAAATTATTTATTTGAGAGAGGTAAAGAGGGGGAGAGAGAGAGAAGAGAGAAAAATTGGGAGCTCCATGGCCTCTAGCCACTGTAAACAAACTCCAGACACACACTACAAATGCATGTATGGCCTTGTACATCTAGCTTATAGGATACTGGGGAATCAAACTTGGGTCCTTAGGCTTTGCAGGCAAATGCCCTAACTTTTAAGGTAACCCTCCAGTCCAAAATGCATCTTTATCTTTCTTTGGTATTGGTAATATTTGGTTTCATAAATGTTTGGTAGTGTTTCTTCCTTTCTTACTTTATGACTCCATAAATACCTTGATAAGCATTCCTGTCTTTGAAAGTTTATTTTAAGAAAATAGCTGTTAGGCCGGGCATGGTGGCGCATACCTTTAATCCCAGAACTCGGGAGGCAGAGGTAGGAGGATCACTGTGAGTTTGAGGCCACCCTGAGATGACATAGTGAATTCCAAGTCAGCCTGGGCTAGAGTGAGACCCTACATCAAAAAAAAAAAAAAAAAAAAAAAAAAAAAAAAAAAAAAAAAACAGAAAAAAAAAGAAAAGAAAAGGAAAGAAATTATCAATTAGCTATTAATCTGCAAGGAATGCCTTGGTGTTTCTCTCTTGTAGCTTTCAATATACATTCTGTTATATTTAATGTTTTAACTATAGTGCGGCTGCAGGATATTCTTTTCTGGTCCTGTCTATGAGTTTTTGAAATATTTCTTGTTCCTGGTTGGCATTTCTTTCCGTATATTTGGGAATTTTTTGTTATGATTTAATTGAAAAGGTTTTGTGCCTTTAGTATAAATTTTTTGTTGGCTTGTGATTCACAGATTTGTGCTTTTTATAGTGTACCATGCATCTCAAATGTTATTTATATTTTCTTAACACTTTGTCTTTTTTATTGTCCGAATGTTCCAATTCCTCTTCTTTCTCTTTAAATTCTGATATGTTTTCCTCTCCTTATTCCATTTTATTGTGAAGGCTTTATTTTCCATTGAGCTTTTTTATTGGACTTAATTAACTTTGCTTTTCTGTTATTTTGTTTTTTTCTTCAATATTTATATTTCTTTATTGAATTATGTTTTCATTTATCCTATGTTGGATTTTCTATTTCATTTGGTTGTTTGTTTGCATTCTCTTAGAGTTTGTTCAGTTTATTTGTGTCATCTTTGATGTCTTAAAGCCTACTTATAAACTGTGCCTGTGTCATCTACCATCTTCTGAAAGCTTCAGGTCTTCCTATTTATCTTGTATTAGACTTTATAAATGTAAGAATGTGTATATAGTGATTTTTAAATTTTAAGTCACATACTAAAGTTATTGTAGCCTATTTTTCAAATGTTCAATATAGTTTGAATTATCTTAGAATGCTTTGTAAGCCATATGCATATATAATTATCTGTACTTATTTACTTTTTATTGTTTAAATTCTAGAATTGTTTCCTTTTAAATTTTAGCTAATGATTATCTAAATAAAGTAAATAAATTTGTTTTTATTGGTTTGGAAATATTTTTAAAGGATATGGATAGAGGAAACTATTTTGTCCAGTATCAAAACAGAAAAGTGATTTCTTTTTGTGTCAGTTGCCTTTTGACTTGACACACCTTCTTGCTCCCTTTTCTTGAGGTAAGGTCTCACTCTAGCCATGGCTGACCTGCATCACACTCTGTAGTCCCAGACTGGCCTAAAACCCAGAGCAATCTTTTTACTTCTCCCATCCAGGAACTGAAATTAAAGGCCTGTGGCATAAGACCCTGCTTTTGACATGATTGTGTTCAGGAAATTGAAACAAATAGGGACAAATCTATAACATATAACATCAGTATGAATGAAAGAAATAATTATAAATCTAGGAGAAATTACTAGAAAAATAAAAATAGCTGTTATAGTGTTGTTTGCCATGTCTTGTTTCAAAATTTACATAGACTATTTTCATTGCTTCATGATGGCAGTACTTGCAGAGTACTAACCTGGTAGAAGTATGCATGACACTCACTAATGACAGCCAGTTTTCCCTTGAGCAATGATTTTAGCTGCTCTTCCATCAATAGAAGATAAACTCCAACATGCTAAGTAAGTAAATTCTTTTGGTGTAGAAGTTTATCCTATATATTTAATTTTTTTTTTCTTCATGGAGCCATGGTCTTATGTAGTCTAGGCTGGCCTGAAACTCATTATGTAACTGATGATGTTCATGAACCCCTGATTTTTCCACCTCTACCACCAGAGTGCTGAACTTATACTTGTTTGCCAACACACTCATTTTATGTGTTGCTTGGTATTAAACTCAGGGTTTTGTGCATGGTAAGCAGTCACTTTGCTCACAGAACCACATCCCAAGACCCTATATCATACATTTCAAAAAATAATTTTATACTAGAAAATTTTTATAGCTTTAAGTTCGTGCTATTTGGTCAGAGTACAGTTCATAACTGTCATATATAATATGAAAATCCTCAGAGAATTGTCCTTGTGTTCATGTGGGTCTAGGAAAACATTAGGCAACTATCTAAAGCTAAAGTGAGAGAGTGGTGGTTTGAGCCAATACATCTGGAGCATGCTTCTTCCAGTTGTCCACTAACAGGTATTGCTCCTGTTTTCAGCTCTGTGTGATAGGCAGAAGCTCCTTAGTTCTCACAAAGTCATTTGACAATAAAATCATAGACAGTAGATAAAGGCAGCTCAAGTGTGATGAGTGCATCATTTCAGTGCCTGGGCAGATGCTTCCTTCATATCAGAACCACAGTGTTCAACTTCTTACTTGTAGCAGAATGTATCCAGACACACAGTCATTTGAGGTGTTTTCTAATCTTAGAAGACGACTTAACTGTCAGCTGATGAGCTTACTCACTTTTCACCACTTTCATAGTTTGTTTTGACTAAGCTCCTTAACTTCACAATCTTTAAAGTTAGCAAAGAAGTCATTTTCATTTTTAATTTGTTATATTTTTTAATAGAAGTTTATGTCTTTTTTGTTGTGTTAATTAATTTTTAATTTTATTTTTATTTATTTATTTGAGATCCACAGACAGAGAAAGAGGGAGAGAGGGAGAGAGAGAATGGGCACATCAGGGCATTCAGCCACTGCAAACTTACTCCAGATGCGTGTGCCACCTTGAGTTTCTGGATTATGTGGGAACTGGAGTCCTTAGGCTTCACAGACCAGCCCTTAACCACTCAGCCATCTTGCCAGCCCTGCTGTGTTAATTATTAAATACATCCCCAGTCATATACCTTATTTTTTGGAAAAAAATATTTATTAGTGCATGTGTGTGCGTGTGTATGTGTGTGTATATATATGTGTGTTTGTGCATACCTGCACTGCAAATGAAAGACCGACACAGATGCCACTTTTGTGTTCAGCTTTTTATAGGTGCTGAGAAATCTAACATTTTGCAACAAACATTACAAGCAAGCACCTCTAACCACTTCATTTTTTTATTAATTATTTTTTTTCTTAATTAGTTTTGTACTCAGTGAATACAGTCAAGTTGGTACCATTGTTAGGATCGTCCATGTCCTATCCCCTCCTCCTAGC
This sequence comes from Dipus sagitta, assembly GCA_036346955.1. NCBI lineage: Eukaryota > Metazoa > Chordata > Mammalia > Rodentia > Dipodidae > Dipus > Dipus sagitta. The sequence goes on along the minus strand of CM070791.1, from coordinate 16,544,378 downwards.
TCCTCCTTTTTGAATGCTATGGATAATGCGTTGTGGAGTTAGCCCACAGTTATGGGTAGGAGAAATGTCTCTGCATATTGTGACCCAATGTGTGGCTCTGACATTCATTCCGTCCCCACTTCTGAAAAATTTCCCTGAGCCATGTTGGGTACATTTTTTGGTCTGCTTCAGTGATGAGGTGTTGGGAGCCTCTGTGTCTGTTGATATATGATTTGGTAGGAGTTCATTGTTCTCTGTGTGGATCTCCTTCACCCTTGTGCTAGTACCCGGTTCACCAAGAAAACAGCACCCTTGCTTGTTTCACCAATTATTCTTAGTTTCAACTGGGGCCCTTTTTGAGGTATGATGGGGTGGTTCTCTCCTTAGGATCTGCATCTATCTGAAAAAGAGAAGCAGATTCTCCAACGGAGAGTAAAGTTAGAACCAGATAAAAAAGGATAACCCCTATTTTTTATAGAGAATTTAATAGGTGTAGGCCCTCTTGTAGCCCACGATTGGTGATAGCTTGATAATGGAGAGCGGGCTCATGTGTGGATATGGTTCTGACTTGTTTTCCAGCTCCAGCTATGGGTCCTGTTCCACTGAGTGGATGAGTTAGCCAAATAAAGAGGAGTTGGTTTCCCACCATGGCTGTGTGCCACTACTGCATTTGTGTGAGCATCATGACAGGTTTTTTTGCTGCCAAGTAGGTTAGACCATGAGTTTCTTGGACAGATACTGGTCATTTTTTCCCCAGTCGCCCATGTAGTACCTTCTGACACCAGACACCCTGACTGTCTGGTGACTGACTCTCTTCCAGCTTCCAGCCTTGTCATTCCATTTTATGTGTCAACTGCATATGGTGTCTTTAGCAGTAGGATCTTACCACAAACCTTTGGTGGGTCATCAAGTAGTTTGACAGAAATCTCTCTTACTTTCAGGAAACCTTGTAGGTCTCTCTGATCAAAAGCTCATTGATAGTCACCTGCTGGTACTGGGAGTTACAGGTCAGTGCCCACTAAGAGAAGGAAGGAAAAGATAACTAATATGAAAGAGAGAGAGAGAGAAGAGAGAAGCTGTAGAAGATTAAGGTCAGTCTTCATTGTATCCTCTCCAGTGCCTTCTGGCTCAGGTGTTCCCTCTAAGGGCCTAGTGAAGGTCTGCATATTAGGATGTAGAATTTTATGATACCATTGCCGTTTGGGTCTAGATTTGTGTCTCCTACTACCTCCCTTGCCCTCTCCTCCCTCTCCACCCACCCTATTGTCTAGTCCTCTACATGCTTTCTGGGTATATCAGCATCTTGAGTAGATTCAGATTAGGTGCTGTAGATGAGGGAGACTCTGTTGCGATTAACATTCTTTGATTGGGTAAGTTCACTGAGAATGATCTGTTCCTGGTTCAACCAACTTTCTTCAAATTTCATTATATCATTTTTTTTCTTACTACTGTGTAGAATTCCATTGTGTAGATATACCATATCTTAGTTATTCATTCTTCTAGTGATGGACATCTGTGTTGATTCCAGCTCTTAACTATTACAAATTGAACCACTATAAACATGGTTGAGCAAATCTCTCTGGACTGAGGTTTAAAGGTTTTGGGGTACATGCCCAGTAAGGGAATAACAGGGTCTGTTGGTAACTCTATACTCAGCTTTTCTAGGAGTCTCCATATTGCTTTCCAAAGTGGTTGTACCATCTTACATTTCCACCTACAGGGGATGACGGTTGCTATTTCTCCACATCCTTGCCAGCATTTATTTTCATATGATTTTTTGTTGTTTGCTATCCTTAGTAAGGTGGAATCTCATAGTTGTTGTAATTTGCATTTCCCTGATGATTAGGGATGATGAACATTTTCTTAAATGTGTGTTTGCCATTTATATTTCTTCCTCTGTGAACTGCCTGTCCAGCTCTTTGCCCATTTTGTGAGTGGGCTGTTTAACTTTTTATTGTTTAGGTTTTTGAATTCTTTGTAGAGTCTAGAGATTAGGCCTCTGTCAGTTGGTATTCAGCAAATATTTTCTCCCATTCAGTGGGTAATCTATGGGCTTTGCTTATTGTATGCTTGTCTGTAAAGAAACTCTTCAGCTTCATGTGATCCCATTGGTTGAGTGACTGTTTAAGATCGTGAGCTACTGGAATTTTGTTCAGGAAGTTTTTTTCCATTCCTCTATCATGGAAATTTCCTCCTATATTTTCTTCCAGTAGTAGCCAAGTTTCTGGTCTTATATTGAGGTCTTTGATCCATTTGGACTTGTTGTGCATGGTGAGATGTGTGGATCAAGTTTCAGTTTCCTGCATATGGTTATACAGTTTGTCAGGCACTATTTGTTGAAGATGCTGTCTTTTATCCAACCTATATTGTTAGGGTCTTTGTCAAATATCAAGTAGCTATACTTGCTTGACCCAAAGTAGAGGTCCTCAGTTCTATTCCATTGGTCTATACTTCTGCTTTTATGCCAGTACCATGCTGTTTTTATTACTATGACTTTGTAATATAGCTTTAGATCAGGTATGGTGATGCCTCTAGAAGTATTTCTTTCGCTGAGGATATGCTTGGATATCCGAGGTCTTCTGCCTTTCCATATGAAATTTGAGATCGTTTTTTTCTATCTCTGTGAAGAACAATGTTGGGATTTGAATTGGAATTGTATAAAGTCTGTATATTGCCTTTGGTAGGATTTCCATCTTCACAGTGTTAATTCTGCCTATCCAGGAGCATGGGAGGTCTTTCCATTTTCTCATGTCCTCCTCAATTTCTTTTTTGAGTGTTTTTATGTTTTTGTTGTATAGATCTTTCACTTCCTTGGTTAATGTTATTCCAAGGTATTTTTTGTTGTTGTTGTTATGTTGTTGTTGCTATTGAAAATGGGGTCATGTCCCTTATTTCTTTCTCTGTATCTTTGTCATTTGCATATAGAAAGGCTACTGACTTTTGTGCATTGATTTTGTATCATGTTCCTTTGCTACAGGAGTTAATCACCTTCAACAGTTTTGTGATGGAGTCCCTCGGGTCTCTCCAATGTTTTGATCATGAAGTGATGTTGTATTTTGTCAGATGCTTTTTCTGCATCTATCGAAATGATCATGTCATTTTTTTGTTTAACCTTGTTTAAGTGGTGTATTACATGGACAGATTTCCATATGTTGAACCACCCCTGCATTCCTGGGATAAATCCCACTTGATCAAGGTGGATAATTCTTTTGATGTGTTGCTGGATTCAATTTGCAAGTATTTTGTTCAGGATCTTTGCATCTGCGTTCATCAGGGAAATAGGTCTGTAGATTTCTTTTCTTGTGGCATTTCTGCCTGGATTTGGAATTAGGGTGATACTAGTTTCATAGGAGTTGGGGAGCTTTTCCTATTCTCCAATTGTATGGCACAGTTTGGGAAAGATTGGCTTGAGTTCTTCCATAATGGATCGATAGAATTCAGCTGAGAAGCTATCTGATCCTGGGCTCTTATTTTTGGGGAGGATTTTTTATTACCTTTTCAATCTCAATGAGTGTGATAGGGTTGTTTAGGAGACTTATCTGCTCTGAGTTTAGCTTTGATAGATGGCATGTGTCCAGGAATTTATCCATTTCCTCCACATTATCCAGTTTTGTGGAGTAGAGGTTTTTGAAATAAATCCTGATGATTCTCCCAATTTCACTTATGTCCCTTGTGATCTCTCCTTTTTCATTTTAAATTTTGTTAATTTAAACTGTCTCTCTTTTCTTTTGCTTGACCAAATTGGCCAGGGGTTTGCCAGTGTGGTTATTTTTTCAAAGAACCAGCTCTTTGTTCTGTCAATTTTCTTAATTGCATTATTAGTTTCCAGTTCATTAATTTATGCTCTGATGTTAATTATTTCTTTCCTTCTGGAGCTCTTTGGGTTGGATTTTTCTTGCTTTTCTAGTGCCTTTAGGTGGATGTATAGGTTATTGATTTGGGATCTCTCTGTCCTTGTTATGAATGGATTTAGTACTGCCTTCATTGTTTCCCATAATTTTTGGTATGATGTGTTCTCATTGTCATTCAATTCTAGAAATTTTGCAATTTCATATTTTATTTCTTCCAGTATTTATTTATTGTTTAAAAGTGTGCTGTTTAGTGTCCAGGTGCTGATGGATTCTTGGTGGGTCTTTTATTGTTAATTTCTAGCTATATAGCATTGTGATCTGATATTATGCAGGGAATTATGTCAATCCTCCTAAATATGTGGAGGCAGGCTTGTGACCCTATTGTAGAAAATGTTCCATGGGCTGCTGAGAAGAATGTGTAGTCTGTGGATTTAGGAGGGAATGTTCTGTAGATGTCTGTTAGGTCTAAGTGATGTATGGTTTTGTTGAGCTCTCTTACTTCTCTGTTGAGTTCCTGTTTGGATGATCTGTCTATTACTGACAATGGAGTATTGAAGTCCTCAACTATGATGGTGTTGGTGTTTATTTCTATTTTATTGTCAAGTAGGTTTTGGTTTATGAACTGTTGTGCCCCTTTTTTGGTGCATACAGATTTATGATTGTAATATCTTCTTGGTGGATCATTCCCTTGCAAAGTAGGCAGTGGCCTTCTTTGTCTTTTTTCATTATTTTCTGTTTGAATTGTATTTTATCTGATATTAATATAGCTATTCCTGCTTGTTTCTTATTCCTGTTTGCTTGGAATATTGTTTTCCACCCTTTCACCCAGAGGAGGTGTCTTGTCTTTAGTGGTGAGATGTGTTTCTAGAAGACAACAGATTGAGCATTCTAATTTTCTAATCCATCCTGTTAGCTTGCGTCTCTTGATGGGTGAATTAAGGCCATTAATATTCAGGGTAATGACTTAGGTTTGATTTGATCCCTGCCATATTGTGTTGGTTTATGTGGTTTGGTGTTTTCATGGACTTTGAATTTTTTTGTGCGTTCTCTTAGTTTGGTTATTGTGATCTGTTTCTCGTAGGCATTTCAGGTTGATTATTTGATTCTTCTCCATGGAGAATTGTCTGTAATACTCTCTGTAGATTTGGTTTTGTGATCATATAATTGTAAATCTGAGTTTTGTCATGGAAAGTTTTTCTTTCACCATCTACTATGAGGGATACTTTTGATGTGTAAAATAGTTTGGGTTAGTAAGCCATAGGTTCTTAGACTTTGCAGTGTTTCATTCCAGTTCCTTCTGGCTTTCAGGGTTTCCACTGAGAAGTCTGAAGTAATTCTGATGGGGTTACCTTTAAAAGTGTTGTGCTGTATTTCCCTGGTTGCTTTTAGGATTTTCTCTTTTGCGTCAGTGTTTAGAGTCTTAATGACAGTATGTCTTGGAGAGTTTCTCCTTTGGTCCAATCTGTTTGGAGTTCTATTACCTTCTTATACCTTGATGGGCCTTTCTTTTGAGAGAGTGACAAAGTATTCTTCGATTATTTTGTTAAATAAGTTCTCCATGTCTTTCGTCTGAATTTCTTCTCTTTCTCTTTCTGGTATTCCAATGATCTGGATATTAGGACGTTTAAGGGTGTCCCACAATTCCCTCGTGTTTTATTTACAGAAAAATTTGAACTTACTGAAACTTTTGAACTCTCGAACTGTTTATTCCATCGTCTTCCAGATCGGAATTTCTATCCTCCATATGGCTGACTCTATTCTTGAGAGCTTCTAGAGAGTTTTTGTCTTGTTCAATTAAGTTTGCAATTTTACTACTTTTCTATGTATAGTTTCCATCCCTCTGACAAGCTCCCATTTCACATCATTTTCTGATTTTATGGATGCTTTTTGGAATACATCCTTGCATTTCTTTATGTCTTCATTTAGCATCGCCAGTTGATTTTTTAAAAATTTATTCTCAGTTTTTATTAACATTTTCCATGATTATAAAAAATATCCCATGGTAGTACCTTCCCCCCACCCCCATTTCCTCTTTGAAATTCCATTCTCCATCATATCCCCTCCCCATCTCAATCAGTCTCTTTTATTTTGATGTCATGATCTTTTCCTCCTCTTATGATGGTCTTGTGGAGGTAGTGTCAGGCACTGTGACGTCATGGATATCCAGGGCATTTTGTGTCTGGAGGAGCATGTTGTAAGGAAGCCTACCCTTCCTTTGGCTCTTGCATTCTTTCTGCCACCTCTTCTGCATTAGACCCTGAGCCTTGGGAGGTGTGATCGAGATGTTACTCAGTACTCTAGTCACTTTTTTCCAGCACTATGATACCTTCTGAGTCATTCCAAGGTCATCTGAAAAGAGAAGATTCTCTACCCAAAGTGAGAGTAGCGTTAATATAAGGGTACGAATATTAAGAGAAGTGCTTACTGGGCAGTTTGAAAAGCATATTATATACATTTTTCCAGACATCAGCAGATGTCACACCTCTAGGGCTCATGACTATCCCTCTTTTAAGTTTTCAGTATCAGGGATGTATTCCCTCCCATGGAGTGGGCCTGTAGTCCAATTGGAGGGCAGTTGGTTTCCACCATGACAGATGTGCCACTATTGAACCCCTTGGCTCATTTGGCCTGGCTGGCCAATTATGAGGCTTGCAGTGTCCACTGTTGAGTATCTTCATTGGTCGTATATTTCTCCCATTGAACTTCATGTAGAATGGCTTCTTCCAGCTTTGTGTCAGCTGGTCTACATGGAGGAGGTTATTGGCTCATTTCCAGCAGGGTTTCTCAGTGGAATTGCAGCCCAAGTATGTAGAGTCTTCAGCCATATGGTCTTACCATCTATTCCTGGTGGGAAACCAAGGGCCTCGACAGTGGCCTATAATGTTTTGTGGGCATCAGGTTCCTCCCTGGCCAACAAGTAACTGGTGGTATCCCACCCATGGCACTGAAAATTTTCTACCAACGATCTATGGCTCCTGAGTATTCTATTATCCGAAACCAGAGGATTTGGAATGATTTATTTATATCCTCTTGGATTTTGATTAGCCCTCCCTCCACCTTTCCTTTGCTCAGTCTCTTCCCCTGACCTCACTTTGGCCATTTCACCGCGGTTAATCTATTCGTCTACTTACATATACATAATACCAACCTATTAAGTACCCTCTTCCCTTCCTTTCTCTTCCCTTTCTATCTCCTTTTTAACTTACTGGCCTCTGCTACTGAGTGTTTTCCTTCTCACACAGAGGGCCAATCATCTGTACCTAGAATCCACATATGAGTGAGAAGATGCGGCACTTGGCTTTCTGGGCCTGGGTTACCTCACTTAGTATAATCCTTTCCAGATCCATCCATTTTCATGCAAATTTCATAACTTCATTTTTCTTTACCGCTGAGCAAAACTCCATTGTATAAATGTGCCACACCTTCATTATCCACTCATCAGTTGAGGGACATCTAGGCTGGTTCCATTTCCCAGCTATTATGAATTGAGTGGTAATAAAAGTGATTGAGCATGTGGTTCTAAGGAAATGGGATGAGTCCTTAGGAGTGCTATAGCTTGGTCATATGATAGATCAATCTTTAGCAGTCTTAGGAACTTCCACGCTGATTTCCACAATGGCTGGACCAGATTACATTCCCACCAACAGTGTAGAAGGGTTCCTCTTTTTCCACATCCCCGCCAGCATTTATGATCATTTGTTTTCATGATGGTAGCCAATCTGACAGGAGTGAGATGGAATCTCAATGTAGTGTTAATCTGCATTTCCCTGATGACTAAGGATGTACAACATGTTTTTAGATGTTTATACGCCATCCGTATTTCTTCTTTTGAGAACTCTCTATTTAGTTCCATAGCCCATTTTTTAATTAGCTTGTTTGATTTCTTATTTAACTTTTTGAGTTCTTTGTATGTGCTAGATATTAATCCTCTATCAGATATATAGCTGGCAAAGATTTTTTCCCATTCTGTACGTTGTCTCTTTGCTTTATTCACAGAGTCCTTTGCAGTACAAAATCTTTGTAGTTTCATGAGGTCCCAATGGTTAATGTGTGGTTTTATTGCCTGAGCAATTGGGGTTATATTCAGAAAGTCTTTGCCAAGACCAGTATGGTGAAGGGTTTCCCTTACTTTTTCCTCTAGCAACTTCAGAGTATCAGCTCTGATGTTAAGGTCTTTATTCCATTTGGACTTAATTCTTGTGCATGGAGAGAGAGAAGAATCTATTTTCATCCTTTTACATATACATATCCAGTTTTCCCAGAACCATTTGCTGAAGAGGCTATCTTTTCTCGAATGAGTATTTTTGGCATCTTTATCGAATATCAGGTGGCTATAGCTACGTGGTCTTATATCTGGGTCCTCTATTCTGTTCCATTGGTCTACATATCTGCTTTTATGCCAGTACCATGCTGTTTGTGTTACTATGGCTCCGTAGTGTAGGTTAAAATCAGGTATGGTGATACCACCCGCCTTATATTTGTTGCTCAGTATTATTTTAGATATTCGAGGTTTTTTATGATTCCAAATGAATTTTTGGATTGTTTTCTTCTGTTTCCGTGTAGAATGCCATTGGAATTTTGATGGGGATTGCATTAAATGTGCACATTGCTTTTGGTAAGATTGCCATTTTCACAATATTGATTCTTCCAATCCAGGAACAACGGATGTTTTTCCATTTCCTAGTATCTTCTGCAATTTCTCACTTGAGTGTTTTATAGTTTTCATTGTAGAGATCCTTTACTTCCTTGGTTAGATTTATTCCAAGGTACTTTATTTTCTTTGATGCAATTGTGAATGGGAGTGATTCTCTGATTTCAGCCTGTGTGTGTTTGTTGTTAGCATATAGGAATGCTACTGATTTCTGTTTATTTACTTTGTATCCTGCTACTTGCCTGTAGGTATTTATCAGCTCTAACAGTTTGCTGGTAGAGTCCTTAGGGTCCTTTATATATAGAATCATGTCATCTACAAATAATGATAACTTGATTTCTTCCTTTCCAATTTGTATCCCTTTTATGTGTGTCTCTTGCCTTATTGCTATGGCTTCGGCTTCCAGTACTATATTAAATAAAAGCAGGGACAGTGGACACTCCTGTCTTGTTCCTGCTTTTAGTGGAAAAGCTTCCAGTTTTTCCCCATTTAGTAATATGTTAGCTGTAGGCTTGTCATAAATAGCCTTTATTATATTGAGATATGTTCCCTCTATTCCCAGTCTCTGTAGGACTTTTATCATGAAGGGATGTTGGATTTTGTCAAACACTTTCTCTGCATCTAATGAGATGAGCATATGATTTTTGTCCTTTAGTCAATTTATATAATGTATTACATTTATCGATTTGTGTACGTTGAACCATCCCTCCATCTCTGGGATAAAGCCTACTTGGTCAGGGTGAATGTGCTTTCTGATATATTCTTGTATTCTGTTTGCCAATATTTTGTTGAGAATTTTTGCATCAATGTTCATGAGGGAGATTGGTTTGTAATTTTCTTTTTTTGTTCTATCTTTTCCTGGTTTTGGTATCAGGGTGATGCTGGCTCATAGAAGGAGTTTGGTAGAATTCCCCCTTTTTCTATTTTATGGGAAAGCTTAAGAAGCAATGGTGTTAGCTCTTCCTTGAAGGTCTGGTGAAATTCAGCAGTGAATCCATCTGGGCCTCGGCTTTTTTTTTTTTGTTGGGAGATTTTTGATAACTGTTCGGATCTCCATGCTTGTTATAGGTCTATTTAAGTGATTAATCTCATATTGATTTAATTTAGGTAGGTAATATAAAGCAAGGAAATCATCCATTTCTTTTAGATTTTCATACTTTATGGAGTATATGCTTTTGTAGTATGTCCCTATGATTTTTTGAATTTCTCTGGCATCTGTTGTGATGTTACCTTTTTCATCTCTAATTTTATTAATTTGTATCTCTTCTCTCTTTCTTTTGGTCAGACTTGCTAAGGGTTTATCAATCTTGTTTATCCTTTCAGATAACCAACTCTTTGTTTCATTGGTTCTTTGGTTTGTTGTATTAGTTTCTATTTCATTAATTTGTGCCCTAATCTGTATTATTTCTTCCCGTCTGCTGATTTTGGGTTTGCCTTGTTCTTCTTTTTCCAAGGCTTTAAGGTGAAGCATTAGGTCTTTTACTTGTGACCTTTCTAATTTCTTAATATAAGCACTTAAAGCTATAAATTTACCTCTTAGGACTGCCTTCATTGTATCCCAGAGACTTTGGTATGTTGTATTCTCATTATTGTTTGACTCTATACATTTTTTTGATTTCCCTCTTGATATCTTCATTGACCCATTCATCATTTAGTAATGTGTTGTTTAATTTCCTTGATTTTGTGTATGCTCTATGGCCTTTCTTGCTATTGATTTGTAGTTTGCTTCCATTGTGGTAAGATAGAATGCAAGGAGTTATTTCAACTTTCCTGTATTTGTTAAGATTTGCTTTGTGTCCTAATATATGGTCTATTTTAGAGAATGATCCATGTGCTGCTGAAAAGAATGTATATTCTGCACCATTTGGATGAAATTTCCTGTTGATATCTGTTAGGTCCATTCCTTCTATGACCTCATTTAGTCCAGATGCCTCTTTGTTTATTTATTCCCGGGATGACCTGTCAATTGATGAGAGTGGGGTGTTGAAGTCACCCACTACCACTGTGCTTGGTGTTATCTGTGACCTTAGTTCTAGTAGCATTTGTTTGATGAATTTGGGGGCCCCCATGTTAGATGCACATGTGTTTAGGATTGTAATGTCCTGCTGTTGGAGGGTGCCATTAATCAATATAAAGTGACCTTCCTTATGTTCCTTAACTAATGTTGGACTGAAGTCTACCTTGTCAGATATTAGAATAGCAACCCCTGCTTGGTTTCTAGGTCCATTTGCTTGAAACACTGTTTTCCAACCTTTCGCCCTAAGATAGTGTCCATCTTTTGTAGAAAGGTGGGTTTCATGGAGGCACCAAATTGAACGATCCTGCTTTTTAACCCAGTCTGAGAACCTATGCCTTTTGGTTGGGGCATTGAGGCCATTGGTATTAAGAGATAATATTGAAAGGTGTGTATTCATTTTTGCCATTTTTTTTTTTTTTGTATTTCTTCTGGTTTTACCTTTGCTCTCTTGTGTTAACTACTATTTGAATATTGTTTGTTTTTTTCCCGGTTCCCGGTTCCTTATATGTGTGCTTTCCTTTTTCTTCAGCATGGAGGATTCTTTCAAATATTTTCTGTAGAGCTGGATTTGTCTTCAAATACTCCTTTAGCTTGCTTTTGTCGTGGAATGTCCTTATTTCTCTGTCTATTTGAATGGATAGTTTTTCAGGAGAACGTAACCTTGGTTGACAGTTGTTATCTTTCAGGTCTTGGAATACATCACTCCACGCCCTTCTGACTTTTAAAGTTTTTGTTGAGTAATCTGCTGTAATCCTGGTAGGCTTCCCTTTGTCAGTAACTTGATTTTTCTCTCTGACTGCTTTCAATATTTTTTCTTTGGTTTGTGTGTTTGGTAGTTTGATTATAATATGGTGAGGAGAGGTTCTTTCCAGGTTTTGCCTGTCTGGTGTTCTAATGGATTCCTGCATCTGCATTGGCCCCTCTTTCCCAATTTGGGGGAAGTTTTCTTCTATGATTTTGTTGAAGACGCCTACTATGCCTTTGGAGTGAAATTCTTCTCCTTCTACTATGCCCTGAATTCTTATGTTTGATCTTTTCATAGTGTCCCGAATATCTTGAAATTCCCACTCATACTTTTCTATTAGTTTGTCTTTCTCTTTGTTGGACTGTATTACATCTGCCACCTGGTCTTCTAGCTTAGACATTCTGTCCTCTCCTTCACCCATTCTACTGGTGAAATTTTCTACAGAGTTTTTTTATTTCATTAACTGTGTTCTTCATTGCTCTTAATTTCTGACTGGTTTTTCTTTATTATTTCTATTTCCTTATTTATGTCTAGTATTGACCTCCTTATTTCATTAAATTGGTGTCCTCTGTTTTCTTTGATTCCTTTGATTTCCTCTTTCATTCCTTTGATTTCTTCTTTGACTTCTTTGAACATAGTTATAATCATTCCTTTGAAATCTATCTCAGGCATTTCCTCTAATTCGTTCTCTGTGGAGGTCATTTCTGATGCATTACTAATTTTTGGTGGATTTATATTGTCTTGATTTTTGGTGTTTCTTGTGTTATAATGTATATATTTTTGCATCCTGGATTATTTAATGATTGGATTTTCTAGTTATCTGGGTATTATTAGATGTATCTGACAATGTGATGTTATATAACTTCAGGGTGGAAGCTTAAGGCGTTAGCTGTGTCTCTGAGGACTCTCAGAGTATCTACAAAAGTGACCCTAGGTCTTGGGTTTGCCTGCTATGAGAGTGTTCAAGTAGGCTGAGTGGAACAAAATACAGGCAGATTCTAAAATTTAACTAAAAAATGTACACTTTCAGTGAAAAAAGCTCAGAATATTTATCCAAAAGTAGGTATTATGACAACCAGATTGTCTACCTGTCCCTTAGGGTGTGTGGTGCCCCACCCACACCCTTAATCCTGACAAGGAGGTTAAGATTTCTGATCTGTTGTGGGTTCCAAGTCAGCTTGTGACCAGGTGAGACCCTTCCCTGGTGTACTCCCAGTTACCTCTGCTCCTGCTTGGGTCCCGCTGTCAGTTCAAGTTGGTGTGGCACGGTCCCTGGACCACTGCTCTGTTTGCTGGAGCTTGGTACTGGCGGTGGGGGCCATGTACGCCATGTTCGATGGAACTGCAGGAGCCACTTCTGCCGGCCTGTGTGGGCTCTGGATGCTGTGGATCTCTCCTACTTCTCCGCTACTGTTTCAGTTTCCTATACACCTCACTTTTTAGTAAAAGTGTGTATTTTCCTGAGTTTTTTCTGTCTTTTTACCCCCTAGACTGCTTTGGCGTGGTACCTACACCACCATCTTAACTGGAAGTCCCCACCAGCTGATTTTTTTAGGTCCTCTTTTTTTCCCCACTCTCCTTCATACCTCTTAACTGTCTTTGAACTCCTTCCATTTTCTTATCTATTAGGTCTAGTCTAGTGATGGCAGCATCCACACAATTATTGGTCCTTTGTTGCTTTTCTGCAAGTTCTACCAGTTGCTTGGTCAGGGTTGCATTGCTCATAGCTTCATTTTGGTGTTCTGAGCCCAAAGTCTCTTTATGTTTTGATTAGGGACGCTCATTGTAGCACTGAGTGCCTAACTGGATTTACTTGCATTTGGTTTTTCATGTCATTTATTTTGCACTCTGGTCTTCCCATCACAGTGTGTGGGCAATGAGAGTATGACTCTGGTATTAATGGATGGAGGAAGTGGTGCCTCTTGGGGGAGATAGATTGGACTATCAGGCAGGCAAGCAGATGGCCTGAGTTGTTCTGAGCTAACACATGGGTAGGTGGATCAGCCTGAGCTCAAGTACAGTGGGAAGCTGAAGCAGCCTGAGGCTGGATGCCAAAGCACTCTGAGCCCTCACTTGGTGGAAGGCCAAAGCAGCCTGAGCTCCTGCATTGCAGGGATGCCAAAGTTGCCTGAACTCACATTGGGTAATGCGCCACAGCTGGCTGAGCTTGCGCTCGGAGGGATGCAGAAGCTCCAAGCACTGAAGCAACCTAAACTTGCATGGCAGCACAGTGGGACACAGAAGAATTCTGAGCTCACGCGCAACAGGACACTGGCGGGCAGCCACTGTGGCAGACAGGCATGGGATTGTGCCTGAGTTGGCACACGTGGACAGGCAGAGTGAGCTGGAGCTCACATGGGCAGGTGGAATGGGCCTGAGCTCATGCTTGGATAGGTGTCGGCTGGAGCAGTAAGTGGGCAAATCAGCAGAGCAGGCTAAGTTTGCACAAATGGGGATCGGCAGCATGCGTATGATGGGCAAATGGACTGATAGAGTCTGAGCTCTAGCAGGCCAGTGGGTGGAGCCTGCCCAAGATCACACATGGGCAGGGTTAGCAGGGCAATTGCCCCTGTGCAGTAAGGTGAATGGAACTATGTTGGCCTGGGTCCCTGTGGTGGTTTGAATAGAATAGATGGCCCCCAATATATTCAATTGTTTATTTGTTTGTAGTTTGCATCTCTAGCCATCTGGCTGGAGGCAATGCCATTGTATGGATCTTAAGGTGTTGTGGTGGGTTTAAGATTTCAATCTAAAGATATGCAAAGTGTGCCTAGCTGGAGTTCCTGAAGTGTGCTATGGCTTTTGACCTTTAGGCTTGTACTTCTCTCTCTCTCTGCTTGGTCCTGTGAAGGCAGGCCACTTTCTTCTGCCATTATGGAACTTGGGGGATCTGTAAGCTTCAATAAATCTCTTCCTCCATAACTGTGTCTGGTCTGAAAGTTCATCTCAGCGAACCTGAAGCTGTCTGCTACAGTCCCCTTTCCTACAGTAAGTGCAGGGGTATCCTGAAGCTGGGACTGTGGGTACAGTGGCTGCTTGGGGGGTTTGGGGGACTGGTGGGCAAGGGAAACACCAATTCCCTTTTATTTCCCCTCTGTGCCCTCGCATTGGTGATCTATTAGAGATTTCTTTCCCCTAAAAGACCCAGTGAACCCTTAATGCCTTGCCTTTCTTTCCCGGGAATGTGCGGCACAGTTAGGTGGTCGCCCTCTTCACTATTCACTTTAACCACTTTAAATTCAGCCACTTCCATCATATTCTTGATTAAAAACTTCTCATACACCATTTGCATATATGCTTTATTTAAATCAGTATTTTTAATATTCCAATGCAATACTATTAAATGTCATGTTATAGCTCTGTTCTTTAAGACATGGTGTACCATGGCTCTTCCAGATTAAATGCTAGCATTTACAAAGAATTGTAGTATAACTATAACATTTTTAGACATTTACCATTGTTTTTGAATTTTCTTAAAGGTATATACTTGAGTATATTTTCCCTCTTCTGTTTCCCATAATTTTGTTTCCCACCCATTGTCTTCCCTCTTCTCATTCCTCTAGTTGTCCTCCTAAAAAGGTTCACTTCCACTTTGCATAAGTATATGCATGTATAATTTAATATGATCATATAAAATCTACGAACCACAAATGAGAGAAATCATTTTCTGCAGCTGGATTAGGTTGTTTAATATCATTTTCTCCAGTGTTTTCTTGCTTTTTTGTTGTTATTTCGTGTGTGTGTGTGTGTGTCTGCAGTATATATATATATGTGATATACCTATATGTAGATGCAAGTGTCTTGTTGTGTTTGCATGGATGCCAAAGGTGGAACTCTTTCTCTGTCACTGTTCTGTACTGTTTCCTTATTCTAAATACAGATTTGACATATAAGGTATTAAAAAGAAAATAGGCTGTAAGGCTGTGGAGATGGTTCCGTGGCTCAGAGTGTTTGCTGTAAAACCATAAGGACTGACTTCAGTCCAAACCCCAAGCCCCACATAAATGTCAGGTATGGCCCCGTAAACCTAGAACTGAGGGGAGCATTGGCAGGAGGATCACTGAGCCTTGCTCTTCAGCCCTAGCCAGAACCCAGCAAGCTCCAGGTTTAGTGAAAGACTATGTTTCAAGGAAGAAACACAAAGTGAAGTATTTATTTTAAAGTTTCTCAGTAAGTATTTCTATTATATAAAATCATAGAATCTCAAGAAAGGATGATTATAAGTAAATTAGGGATGAGACTAACCTTTACTTTTTCCTTTTTATCTTTTTGTTATTATGAGGTTTAAAGAACAAATTATCAGGCAACAAGAGAAGTAACATCTTCATATGACATGCTTGCCCTGTGTGTGCTTCCCTATCCTCAGAATATTTGTAGTATGCTTTCCCATGATGTAAAGAAAAAAAGATTTTTAACTTAATATTACAAGATGAAATTATGTATTACTGGTTTAAACTTTTGATTCTTTTCAAAAATTTTAGCAATAACGTTGTTGTTTTAATGGAATCAAGGAATTACAGCTGGGTGTGGTGGTGTATACCTTTAATCCCACTACTTGGTGCAGAGATAGGAGAATCTCCCAGAATTCATGGCCCCCTGAGACTACATAGTGAATTCCAGGCCAGCCTGGACTAGAGCAAGACCCTACATCTGTGCATGGCCTCATAATGGTTCTAGTCAGATCTCAAGCCATGTCCCTCACAGTGATTGACATCACAGTGTTTCTAGTGAGAGAGCAGTCCATGTCTTTTCACAGTGGATGGCATCCCAGTGGCTTGAGTGATAGGCCAGGCCCTGTCTCCTCACAGTACATAACATCACAGTGGTTCTAGTGAGAGACCAAGATGTGTCTCCTCACACTAGATTACACCACAGTGATACTAGTGAGGACCCAGCCTGTGTCTCCTCACACTGAATAGTTTCACAGTGGTTCTTCAGAGGACCAAGCCTGTCTCTTTTCATAGTGGAGGGCATCACAGTGGTACTAGTGGGGACCCAGTCTGGTCTTCTCACAGTAGATAGTTTCACAGTGGTTCTTGGGAGGACCCAGGCTGTGTCTCCACACAGTGGATGGCATCAAAGTTGTACTAGAGAGAGGCCAGGCACTGTCCCCTCACAGTGAATTGCTTCACAGTGGTATTAATGAGAGATCAGTCAGTGTCTCCTCACAGTGATGTCATGACAGTGTATCCAGTGAGGACCCAGGCCATGTCTACTCAAAGCACATGACATGGCAATGGCTCTATTGAGAGCCCAGGCCATGTCTCCTCACAGTGGATGGCATCAGAATGGTTTTAGTGACAGGACTGACCCTTTCTCTTTACACTGCATGGCATCACAGTGGTTCCATTGAGAACCCAAGCCATGTCTCTCACAGTGAATGGCATCACCGTGGTTCTAGTGAGAGCCTGGGCCATGTCTCCTTACAGTGGATGACATCACAGAGTGACTCCTCACAGTGAATCTCATCATTTTCGTGTTTTAGGCCCAGCCCTGTCTCCTCACAGTGCATGGCATCACATTGTCTTTAGTGAGAATCCAGGGTGTATCTCCTCACAGTGAGTGGCATCACAGTGGTTCCAATGACAAGCCTGGCCCTATCTCCAAACAGGGCATGCCTTCAGGGTTGTTCTAGTGACAGGACTGGCCCTGTTCCCTCACAGTGCATGGCATCACAGTGCTTGTAGTGAGAGGCCAGGCATGTCTCCTCACAGTGAATGGGATCACAGTGGTTCTAGAGAAAAGTCCTGCCCTGTCTCCTCACAGAGCATGACATCACATTGGCTCTTTTGAGAGCCCAGGCTTAGTCTCCTCACAGTGCATGACAACACAGTACTTCTAGTTAGAGGCAGAGCCCTGTCTCTTCACAGTGCATTCCTTCACAGTGGTATTAGTTGGAGCCCAGTCAGTGTCTCCTCACAGTGATGGCATGATAGTGGATCTAGTGAGAACACAGGTGATGTCTCCTCAGAGTGCATGACATCACAATGGCATAATTGAGAGCTCAGGCCTTGTGTCCTCACAGTAGATGGCATCACAGTGGTTCTAGTGGCAAGCCTGCCGCTGTCTCCTCACAGTGCATAGCATCACAGAATTTCTACTGAGAGGCCAGTTCATGACTCCTCACAGTGAATGTCATCACTGTGGTTGTGGTGACAGGCCCAGCCCTGTCTCCTCACAGTGCATAGCATCACAGTGTTTCTAGTGAGAGCCCAAGCTGTATCTCTTCACAGTGGATAGTTTCACAGTTGCCCAGGGAGGACCATGGCTGTGTCTCCTCACACTGCATGGCATCACTTTGGTTCTAGGGAGAGTTGAGGCCATGTATCCTCACAGTGAATGGCATCACAGTGGTTGTAGTGACAGGCTTGGCCCTGTCTCCTTAAAGGGCATGGAATCATGGTGATTGTAGTGAGAGCCCAAGCCATGTCTCACAGTGAATGGCATCACAGTGGTTGTAGTGACAGGCCTGGCACTGTCACCTCACAGTGCATGGGATCACAGTGGTTGTAATGAGAGCGCAGACCCATGTCTCCTCACAATGGATGGCATCACAGTGGTTACTGTGACAGGACCTACCCTATCTCCTTACAGTGCATGGCATCACAGTATTTCCTTTGAAGACCCAGGCCATGTCTCCTCACAGTAGATGGCATCACAGTGGCTCTAGTGAGATCCCAGGCTGTGTCTACTCCTAGTGAATGGCATTACAATTATTCTAGTGACAGACCCTGCCCTTTCTCCTCACAGTGCCTGGCATCACCATGTTTCTAGTGAGAGTCCAGGGCATGTCTCCTCACAGTGAATGGCATCACAGTAGTTCCAGTGACAGGCCTGGCCCTCTCTCATCACAGACTATTGCATCACAGTGTTTCTAGTGAGGGCCAGGTGTGTCTCCTCACAGTGAATGGGATAACAATGGTTCTAGTCACAGGCCCGGCCCTGTCTCCTCAGTGCATGGCATCACGTTGGTTCTTTTGGGAGCCCAGGCTTTGTCTTCTCACAGTGCATGGCATCACAGTGGTTCTAGTGAGAGCCCAGGCTGTGTCTCCTCCCAGTGGATGCCAGTGCAAACACAGGCAGTGTGTCTTCACAGTGGATGGCATCGCAGTGGTTATATTGAGAGCCCAGATTGTCTCCTAAAAGTGTATAGTATCACAATGGTTCTACTGTGAGCCTAGGCCATGTCTCCTCACATTTGGGTGACATCACAGTGGTTGCATTGGGTGTCCGGGCTGTATTTCCTCAATGTGGATTGCATCACGGTGGCTGTAGTGTGAGCCCAGGCCATGTCTCCACACAGTGGATGTCATCACAGTGGTGCTAGTTGGAGCCTAGGCCATGTCTTTTCATTGCAGATGCTATCACATTGGTTATAGTTAGAGGCCCAGACCTATCTCCTCAGAGTGCATGGCATCACAATGGCTGTACTGAGAATCCAGGCCATGTATCATCATAGTGGATAGCATCACAATGATTCTAGTGACAGGCCCGGCCCTGTCTCCTCACATTGCATGGCATCACTGTGTTTCCAGTGAGAGCACAGGGCATGTCTCCTCACCCTGAATGGCATCACAGTTGTTCTAGTGACAGGCTTGGCTCTGTCTTAGCACAGTGAATGGCATCACTTTGTTTACAGTGCGTGTATCCTCACAGTGAATGACATCACAGTGCTTCCAGAGACAGGCCTGCCCCTGTCTCCTCACAGTACATGGCATCACATTGGTCCTTTTGAGAGCCCAAGCCCTGTCTCCTCACAGTGGATGGCATCACAATGGTTCTAGATATAGTCCCGGCCCTGTCTTCTCACAGTGCATGGCATCACAGTGTTTCTAGTGAGAGCCCAAGGCATGTGAATGGCATCACAGTGCTTCTACTGACAGGCCTAGCCCTGTCTCCTCACACTACATGGCATCACAGTGTTTCTAGTGAGAGCACAGGCATGTCTCCTCACAGTGAATATGATCACAGTGGTTCTTTTGACAGGCATGGCCCTGTCTCCTCACAGTGCATGGCATTATATTGGTTATTTTGAGAGCCCAGGCCATGTCTCCTCACAGGGAATGGCATTCCAGTGGTTGTAGTGACCAGCCCGGCTCTGTGTCCTCACAGTGGAAGGCATCACAGTGGCTCTAGTGAGATCCAAGGCCGTGTCTCTTCACAGTGAATGGCATCACAGTGGCTCTAGTGACAGGGCCATCCATGTCTTCTCACAGTGCATGGCATCACAAGGGTTCTAGTGAGAGCCAAATCTGTGTCTCCTCACTGTGAATGGCATCACATTGTTGTTACAGGCCCATCTTGTCTCTTCACAGTGCATGGGATCTAGTGGTTCTACTTAGAGTTCAGGCTGTGTCTCCTCACAGTGGATGCCATCACAGTGGCTCTAGTACGAACACAGGCCATGTGTCTTCACAGTGGATGACATCATAGTGGTTATGTTGAGAGCCCAGGTTTTGTCTCCTAAAAGTGGATTGCATCACAGAGGTTCTACTGTGAGCCTAGGCCATGTGTCCTCACTGTGGATGACATCACAGTGGTTGCATTGGGTATGTGGGCTGTATCTCCTCAAAGTGGATCACATCACAGTGGTTGTAGTGTGAGCCCAGGCCATGTTTCCACACAGTGGATGGCATCACAGTGGTTCTAGTTGGGGATGAGGCCATGTCTCTTCATTGCAGATGCTATCACATTGGTTATAGGTACAGTTCCATCCCTGTCTCCTCATAGCACATGGCATCACCATGTTTCCAGTGAGTGCCCAGGGTGTGTCTCCTCACAGGAAATGGCATCACAGTGGTTCTAGTGACAGGCCCAGCCCTGTCTCCTCACAGTGCACGGCATCACATTAGTTCTTTTGAAAGCCCAGGTACTGTCTCCTCACAGTGCATGGCATCACAGTGCTTCTAGTGACAGTCCTGGCCCTCTCTCCTCACAGTGCATGGCATCACAATGTTTCTAGTGTGAGCACAGGCGTGTCTCCTCACAGTGAATGGGATCATAGTGGTTCTGTTGACAGGCACAGCCCTGTTTCCTTACAGTGCATGGCATCACACTGGTTATTTTGAGAGCTCAGGCCATGTCTCCTCACAGTGGATGACATCATAGTAGTTCTAGTCAGAGGCAGAGCCCTGTTACCTCACAGTGCATTGCTTCACAGTGGTATTAGTGAGAGTCCAGTCAGTGTCTCCTCACAGTGATGGCATGATAGTGGATCTACTGAGAACACAGGCAATGTGTCCTCAACATGCATGACATCTCAATGGCTCTATTGAGAGTCCAGGCCGTGTGTCCACACCGTAGATGGCATCACAGTGGTTCTAATGACAGGCCCGGCTATGTCTGCTCACTGTGCTTGGTATCACAGAGTTTCTAGTGAGAGGCCTGTTTGTGACTCCTCACAGTGAATGGCATCACAGTGGTTCTAATGAGGGCCCAGGCCATGTCTCCTCATAGGGAATGGCATCACAGTGCTGTTGTGACAGGCTCAGCCCTGTCATTGCAAAGTACATTGTTTTCACAGTGGTATTAGTGAGAGCCCAGTCAGTGTATCCTCATAGTAATGGCATGACAGTGAATCTACCCAGGCCTTTTCTCTTCATAGTCAATGACATCACCATGGTTCTACTGACAGGCCTGGCCCTGTATCCTTAGAGTGCATGGCATCACAGTGTTTCTAGTAAGAGCCCAGCCTGTGTCTCCTCACAGTAAATGGCTTGACAGTGGTTCTAGTGAGGACTGAACCCATGTCCCCTCACAGTGGATGACATCATAGTGGTTGCAGTGAGAGCCTGGGCTGTATCTCCTCAAAGTGGATCACATCACAGTGGTTTTAATGTGAACCCAGGCCTTGTCTCCTCACAGTGAATGGCATCACAGTGGTTCAAGTCAGAGACCATTCTATGCCTACTCACAGTGGATGGGATCATATTGTTATTAGTGAGGACCCAGGCTGTGTCTCCTCATAGTGAATGGCATCACAGTGGTTCTACTGAGAGCTTAGGCTGTGTCTGCTCACAGTGGATGACATCACAGTGGTTGCATTGCAATCCAAGGCTGTATCTCCTCAAAGTAGATGGCATCACAGTGGTTCTAGTGAGAACCAAGGCTGTGTCTCCTCACAGAGGATGACATCACAGTGGTTCTAGTGAGAGGCTGGACCCTGTCTTCTCACAGTGCATGGCATCACACTGGTTCTTGTGAGAGCCCAGGCCATGTCTCCATATAGTGTATAGCAACATAGTGGATGTGCTGAGAACCTAGGCCATGTCTCCTCACAGTGAATCACATCACAGTGGTTGCAGTGAGAGCCCAGACTGTATCTCTTCAAAGTGGATGGCAACACAGTTGTTCTAGTGAGAGAGTAGGCTGTGTCCCCTCACAGTGCATGGCATCTCACTGGTTCGAGTGAGAGCCAAGTCAGTGACTTCTCATAGTGAATGGCATTACAGTTGATCTAGTGAGGACCCAGGCCATGTCTCCTTACAGTTTATGGCATCACAATGGCTCAATTGAGAGCTGAGGCTGTGTCACTCACAGTGGATGGCATCACAATGTATTTAGTGATAGGCCAGGCCCTATCACTTCACAGTGCATGGCATCACAGTGTTTCTAGTGAGAGCCCAGGCCATGTTTCCTCACAGTGCATTGCATCACAGTGCTACTAGAGTGGACCAAGTACATGTCTCCTCACAATGGATGACATCACAGTGCTTCTAGAGAGGACCAAGGACATGTATCCTCACAATGGATGACATCTCAATGGTTGCAGTGAGAGCTTGGGGTATATCTCCTCAAAGTGGATGGCATCATAGTGGTTCTAGTGAGAACCCAGACCTTATCTCCTCAGAGTGAATGGCATCTTAGGTGTTTTTTTTTGTGAGAGACAAGGCCGTGTCTCCTCACAGTGGATGACATCACAGTGTTTCTAGTGAGAAGACAGTCCCTTTCTCCTCACAGTGCATTGGTTCGCAGTGGTATTAGTGAGGGCCCAGTCAGTGTCTTCTCAGAGTGAGTAGCATGACAGTGGATCTAGTGACAACCCAGGCAAAGTTTCCTCAGAGTGAATGACATCACAATGGCTCTCTTGAGAGTCCAGACCATGTCTCCTCACAGTGGATGGCATTACAGTGGTTCTAGTGAGAGGCCAAGCACTGTCTTCTCACAGTACATTGCATAACAGTGGTATTAGTGAGGGCCCAGTCAGTGTCTCCTCACAGTGAGTGGCATCACAATGGATCTAGTAAGGACCCAGGTGATGTTTCCTTGGAATGCATGACATCACAATGGCACTACTGAGAGTCCAGGTCATGTCTCCTCCCAGTGGATCCCATCACAATGGTTCTAGTGACAGGCTCAGCCCTGTCTCTTCACAGTGCATGTCATCACAATGGTTCTTGTGAGAGCCCAGGCATTTCTCCTCACAGTGAATGGCATCACAGTAGTTCTACTGACAGGACTGGCCCTGTCTCCTCATAGTGCATGGCATCACAGTGGTTTTGTGAGACCCCAGTCAGTGTCTCCTCACAGTGGATGGCATCACTATGGTTCTCCTTGGATCCTAGGCTATGTCTCATTATAGCAGATGCTATCACATTGGTGATAGTGAGAGTCGTGGCCTTGTTTCCTCAGAGTGCATGGCAAGACAGTGGCTCTAGTGAATGCGCAGGCCATGTCTCCTCAAAATTGATGACATCACAGTGGTTCTAGTAATGCCTGTCCCTGTATATTCACAGTGCATGGCATCATAGTGGTATTAGTAAGGGCCCAGTCAGTGTCTTCTCTCAGTGAATGGCATGACAGTGGTTCTATTGAGGTCCCAAGTGATGTTTCCTCAGAATGCATGACATCACAATGGCTCTGTTGAGAGTCCAGGCCATGTCTCCTCACAGTGTATGGCATTACAGTTGTTCTTGTGAGAGACTAGGCTGTGTCTTGTCTCCTCACAGGGGATGGCATCACAGTGGTTCTAGTGACAGGCCTGGCTCTGTCTTCTCAAAGTGCATTGCATGACGGTGGTATTAATGAGTGGCCAGGCAGTGTCTCCTCACAGTGAATGGAATGGTATCACAGTGGATCTAGTGAGAACCCAGGAGATGTTTCCTGAGAGTGCAAGACATCACAGTGGCTATGCTGAGAGACAGGCTGTGTCTCCTCATAGTGGATGTCATCACAATGGTTCTCCTGACAAGACTGGCCCTGTCTCCTCACAGTGAATGTCATCACAATCATTCTAGTGACAGGCTCAGCCCAGTCTCCTAACAGTGCATGGCATAACAGTGGTTCTTTTGAGAGCCCAGGTCATATCTCCTCACAGTGGATGGCATCACAGTGGTTCTAGTGAGAGACATGGCTAAGCCTACTCAGAGTGGATGGCATTACAGTGGTATTAGTGAGGACCCAGGCTATGTTTCCTCAGAGTGGATAGTTTCACTGTGCTTCTAGGGAAGACCCAGGCCATGTCTTCTCACAGTGCATTGCATCACAATGGATCTATTGAGAACACAGGCAGTGTCACTCACAGTGGATGACATCACAATGTATTTAGTGACAGGCCCAGCCCTGTCTCTTTACAGTGTATGGCATCACAGTGTCTCTAGTGAGAGCCCAGGCCATATCTCCTTACAGTGCATTGCATCACAGTGCTACTAGAGATAGCCTACAGTGCTTCTAGAGAGGACCGAGGACATGTCTCCTCACAGTGGATGACATCACAGTGGTTTTAGTGAGAGGACAGGCCCTCTCTCCTCACAGTGCTTTGGATCACAGTGGTATTAGTGAGGGCCCAGTCAGTGTCTCCTCAGACTGAGTAGCATGACAGTGGATCTAGTGATGACCCAGGCAATGTTTCCTCAGAGTCCATGACATCACAATGGCTCTCTTGAGAGTCCAGACCACGTCTCCTCATAGTGGATGGCATAACAGTGGTACTAGTGAGAGCCCAGGCCATGTCTTCTCACAGTGAATGGCATCACAGAGGTTCTTGTGAGGGGTCTGGCCCTGTGTTCTCACAGTGCAAGGCACCACAGTGGTATTAGTGAGAGCCCAGTCAGTGTCTCTTCATAGTGAGTGTGGCATCACAATGGATTTAGTGAGGACCCAGGCAGTGTTTCCTTAGAATTCATGATATCACAATAGCACTATTGAGAATCCGGATCGTGTCTCCTCACAGTGGATGCCATCACAATGGTTCTAGTGACAGGCCCATCTCTGTCTCTTCACAGTGCACGTCATCACAGTGGTTCTTGTGAGAGCCCAGGCCATTTATCCTCACAGTGAATGGCATCACAGTGGTTCTAGTGAGAACCCAGGCAGGGTATCCTCACAGTGAATGGCATCACAGTTGTTCTAATGAGTGATTAGGCCATGTCTCCTCACAGTGGATGACATCACATCACAGTAGTTCTAGGGAGAGGACGGGCCCTGTTTCCTCACAGTGCATTGCTTTACAGTGGTATTAGTGAGGGCCTTGTCTGTGTGTCCTCATAGTGATGGCATGCCAATGAATCTAGTGAGGACCCAGGCGATGTCTCCTCAGAGTGAATGACATCACAGTGGCTCTATTGAGAGCCCAGGCTGTGTATCCTCACGGGGATGGCATCACAATGGTTCTAGTGATAGGAACAACCCTCTCTTCTCACAGTGCATGGCATCACAGTGACTCTAGAGCCCAGTCCATGTCTCCTCACGTTGAATGGCATCACAGTAGTTCTAGAGCCAGCCAAAGGCCATGTGTCCCCATGGTAGATGGCATCACAGTGGTTCTAGTGAGAGAATAGCCTGTGTCTTCTCACAATCAATGGTATGACAGTTGATCTAGTGTGGACCCAGACCATGTCTCCTCACAGTGCATGACATCACAATGGCTCTATTGAGAGCCCAAGCATTTTCTCCTCACAGTAGATGGCATCAGAATGGTTTCAGTGACTCGGCCCTGTGTCCTGCCATTGCATGGCATCACAGTGGTTCTAATGAGAGCCCAGGCAGTGTCACGTTACTGGGAATGGCATCTCAGTGGTTCTAGTGAGAGCCCAGGCCGTGTCTCTTCACAGTGGATGAAACCATAGTGGTTCTAGTGAGAGCACAGGCAGTATCTCCACATAGCAGATGGCATAACATTATTTATCGTGAGAGAGAAGGCCCTGTCTCCTCACAGTTCATGGCATCATAGTGGCTCTAGTGAATGACCAGGCCATGTCTCCTCACAGTGGATGGCATCACAGTGTTTCTATTGAGAGTCCAGGCCATGTCTCCACACAATGGCTTGTATCACCATGGTTCTCCTGAGAGCCTATGCCATGTCTCCTGAAAGTGAAATGACATCACAGAGGTTGCAGTGAGAGCATGGGCTGTTTCTCCTCAAAGTGTATGGCATCACAGTGGTTCTAGTGAGAAACTAGGCAGGGTATCCTCCCAGTGAATGGCGTCAGAGTTGTTCTAATGAGAGACTAGGCTGTCTCCTCACAGTGGATGACATCACAGTAGTTCTAGTGAGAAGACAGTCCCTGTCTCCTCACTGTGCATTGCTTCCCAGTGGTATTAGTGCAGGCCTTGCCTGTGTCTCCTCACAGTGATAGCATGACAGTGAATCTAGTGAGGACCCAGGTGATGCTTCTCAGAGTGCGTGACATCACAATGGCTCTTTTGAGAGCCCAGGCCATGTATCCTCACAGGATGGTATCACAATGGTTCCAGTGACAGGACCAGTCCTTTCTCCTTACAGTGCATTGCATCACAGTGGTATTAGTGAGGGCCCAGTCAGTGTCTCCTCAAAGTGAATGGCATCACAGTGGATCTAGTGAGGATGCAGGTGATGTTTGCTCAGAGTGCCTGTCATCACAATGGCTCTATTGAGGGTCCAGGTAAATTCTCCTACAGTGGATGGCATAAAGTTGTTCTTGTGAGAGACTAGACCACGTGTCCTCATAGGGGATGGCATCACAGTGGTTCTAGTGACAACCCCACCCTGTCTACTCAAACTGCATTGCATGACGTTGGTATTAATGATGGCCCAGTCAGTGTCTCCTCTCAGTGAATGGCATCACAGTGGATGTATTGAGGACGCAGGCGATGTTTCCAGAGAGAACGTGAATTCACAATGGCTCTATTGAGAGTCCAGGTCATGTCTCTTCACAGTGGATGGCATTACAATGGTTCTAGTGACCGGACCAGTCCTGTCTCCTCACAGTGCATGGCATCACAGTGGTTCTAGTGAGAGCCCAGACTGTTGTCTCCTCACACTGAATGGCATCCCAGTGGTTTCAGTGATAGGCCTGGCCATGTCTTCTCACAGTGCATGGCATCACAGTGGTTCTAATGAGAGCCCATCCATGTCTCCTCACAGTGGATGGCATCACAGTGGCTCTATGGTGAGCCAAGGCCATCTGTCCCCACAGTGGATGGTATCACAGTGGTTCTAGTGAGAGAACAGTCTGTGTCTTCTCACAGTGAATTTTATGACAGTTGACCCAATGAGGACCCAGGAATTGCCCATGGCTCTGTTGAGAGCTCAGGCATTGTCTCCTCACGGTAGATGGCATCAGAATGGTTTTAGTGACAGTCTCGGCCCTGTGTCCTGGCATTGCATGGCATCACAGTAGTTCTAATGAGAGCCCAGGACAGGCCCTATCTTCTCACAGTGCATTGCTTCACTGTGCTATTAGTGAGGGCCTAGTGTGTCTTCTCACAGTGATGGCATGACAGTGTATCTAGTGAAGACCCAGAAGATGTCTCCTCAGAGTGCAGGACACCACAATGGCTTTACTTTAGCCCAGACTGTGTATCCTCACAGTGAATAGCATCAAATGGTTTTAGTGACAGGACCAGAGCCCTGTCTCCTCAGAGTGCATGGCATCACAATGGTTCTAGTGAGAGGCCAGGCCGTGTATCCTCACACTGAATGGCATCATAGTGGTTCTAGTGAGAGCCCAGTCCATGTCTCCTCACAATGGATGGCATCACAGTCACTCTAGGGCGAGCCTAGGCCCTGACTCGTCATAGTGGTTGTTATTACATTGGTTATATTGAGAGGCCCTGTCTCCTCAGAGCGCATGGCCTCATGTTGGCTCTAATGAATGCAAAGGCCATGTCTCCTCACCATAGATGTCATCACAGTGGTTCTAGCGAAGCCCAAGATGTGTCTCTTCACACCAGATCATATCATATTTGTACTAGTGAGGACCTAGGCTGGGTCTCCTCACAGTGGATAGTTTCACAGTGGTTTTCAGGAGGACCCAAGCTGTGTCCCCACACCGTGTATGGCATTACACTGGTTCTAGTGAGGACCAAGGCCATGTATCTTGACAGTGCATGGCATCACAGTGGTTCTTGTGAGAGCTTAGTCCATATCTCCTCACAGTGGATAGCATCACCCTGGTTCTAGTGTGAGGTCAGCCTGTGTCACCTCACAGTGGATGGCATCACAATGGTTCTACTTGGAGCCCAGGCCATGTCTCTTTATAGCAGATGCTATCACATTAGTGATAGAGGCCCCGCCCAATCTCCTTAGAGTGCATGACAAGATAGTGGCTCTAGTGAATGCCCAGGCTATGTCTCTTCAAAATAGATGGCATCACAGTGATTCTAGTGAGAGGCCAGGCCCTGTCTCCTCACAGTGCATTGCATCTCAGTGGTATCACTAAGGGCCAAGTCAGTGTTTTCTCACAGTGAATGGCATGACAGTGGATCTAGGGAGGGCCCAGGCTATGTTTCCGCTGAATGCATGGCATCACAGTTGCTCTATTGAGAGTCCAGGCCGTGTCTCCTCACAGTGGATGGCATAAGAATGGTTCTAGTGATAGGCCCGGGCCTGTCTCCTCACAGTGCATGGCATCACTCTGGTTCTAGTTGGAGCACAGGCCATGTCTTCTCACTGTGAATGGCATCTCAGTGGTTCTAGTGAGAGACTCAGCCCTGTCTCCTCACAGTGCATTGAATTACAGTGTTATTAGTGAGGGCCCACTCAGTGTCTCCTCAAAGGGAATGGCATCATAGTAGATCTAGTGGGGATGCAGGTGATGTTTACTCAGAGTGCCTATCATCATGATGGCTCTATTGAGAGTCCAGGCCAATTCTCCATCACAGTGATTCTAGTGAGAGCCCAGGCTGTGTCTCCTCATAGTGAATGGCATCACAGTGGTTCAAATGACATTGGCCCTGTCTCCTCACAGTGCATGGAAAAACAGTGGTTCTTTTGAGAGCCCAGGTTGTGTCTCCTAACAGTGGATGGCATCACAGTGGTTCTAGTAAGAGGCCAGGATTTGTATACTCACAGCGGATGGCATCACAGTTGTATTAGTGAGGAACCAGGCTGTGTCTCCTTAGAGTGGATAGTTTCACAGTGGTTTTATGGAGGACCTAGGCTGTGTCTCCATAGAGTGAATGGCATCACAGTGGTTCTAGTGAGAGTCCAGGCCATGTCTCCTCACAGTAAATGGCATCACAGTGGTTCTAGTGAGAGACCAGGCCTTCCTACTCACAGCAGATGGCATAACAGTGGTATTAGTTAGGACCCAGGCTGTGTCTCCACAGAGTGGATATTTTCACAGTGGTTCTAGGGAGGTTCCAGGTTGTATCTCCATACAGTGAATGGCATCACAGTGGTTATTGTGAGATCACAGTCTGTGTTTCCTCAAAGCAGATAGCATCACATTATTTATCGTGAGAGACAAGGCCCTGTCTCCTCAGTGCATGGCATCATAGTGGCTCTAGTGAATTCCAAGGCCATGTCTCCTCACAGTGGATTGCATCACAGTGTTTCTTTTGAGAGCCCAGGCCATATCTCTACAAATAGTTAGCATCACAGTGGTTCTCCTGGGAGCCTACGCCATGTCTCCTGAAAGTGAAATGACGTCACAGTGGTTCTAGTGAGAGCACAGACCATGTCTTCTCATAGCAGATGACATCACATTACCTATTGTGAAAGACAAGGCCCAGTCTCCTCACAGTGAATGGAATCATAGTGGCTCTAGTGAATGCCCAGGCCATGTCTCGTCACAGTCGATGGCATCACAGTGTTTCTTTTGAGAGCCCAGGCCATGTGTCCACACAGTGGTTAGCATCACAGAGGTTGCAGTGAGAACATGGGCTGTTTCTCCTCAAAGAGGACGGCATCACAGTGGTTCCATTGAGAACCCAGGCATTATATCCTCACAGAGAATGTCATCACACTTGTTCTAATGAGAGACTAGGCCATGTCTCCTCATAGTGGATGACATCACAGTAGTTCTAGTGCGAGTATGGGCCCTGTCTCCTCACAGTGCTTTTCTTCACAGTGGTATTAGTAAGGACCTTATCTGTGTCTCCTCACAGTGATTGCATTACAGTGAATCTAGTAAGGACCCAGGTGATGTCTCCTCAGAGTGCCTGACATCACAGTGACTCCATTGAGAGCCAGGTCTAATATA
Organism: Dipus sagitta; assembly: GCA_036346955.1. Lineage (NCBI taxonomy): Eukaryota > Metazoa > Chordata > Mammalia > Rodentia > Dipodidae > Dipus > Dipus sagitta. The sequence continues at coordinate 16,514,731 of CM070791.1, read as the reverse complement.
GTATCTGCACAGTGGATGGCACCACAATGGTTTTAGTGACAAGCCTCGCCATGTCTCCTCACACTGAATGGCATCACAGTGGTTCTCGTGACAGACCTGTCCCTGTCTCCTCACAGTGCATGGCATCACAATGGTTCTAGTAGGAGCCCAGGCCCTGACTCCTCATAGCGGTTGCTATCACATTGGTTATATTGAGAGGCCTGTCGCTGTCTCCTCAGTGTGCATTGCATCAAAGTGGCTCTAATGAATGGCCAGGCCATGTCTCCTCACAATAGATGGCATCACAGTGTTTCTAGTGAGTGCAAGATGTGTCTCCTCACACTAGATCCTATCACATTGGTACTAGTGAGGACCCAGTCTGGGTCTTCTCACAGTGGATAGTTTCACAGTGATTCTCAGGAGGACCCAGGCTGTTTCTCCTCACATTGAATGGCATCACACTGGTACTAGTGAGGACTGAGGCCATGTGTCCTGACAGTGCATGGCATCACAGTGGTTCTTGTAACAGCACAGTCCATTTCTTCTCACAGTGGATGGCATCACTGTTGTTCTAGTGTGAGCACAGGCCGTGTCTCCTCACAGTGGATGGCATCACAATGGTTCTACTTGTAGCACAGGCCATGTATCTTCATAGCGGATGCTATGTGCTATATATGCTAATATATGCTATCACCAGTGATAGTGAGAGGCCTGGCCCTGTCTCCTCAGAGTGCATGGCAAGACAGTGGCTCTAGTGAATGCCCAGGTCATGTCTCCTCAAAATAGATGGCATCACAGAGGTTCTAGTGAAAGGCCATACCTTGTCTTCTCACAGTGCATTGCATCACAGTGGTATTAGTGAAGGCCCAGTCAGTGTCTCCTCACAGTGAATGGCATGACCGTAGATCTAGTGAGAACCCAGGTGATGTTTCTTCAGCATGCATGAGATCACAATGGCTCTTTTGAGAGTCCAGAACAAGTCTCCTCACAGTGGAGGGCATAGCAATGCTTCTCCTGACACTACCGTTCCTGTCTCTGCACAGTGTGTGGCATCACCATGGTTCTAGTGCGAGCCCAGGACATGTCTCCTCAAACTGGATGACATCACAGTGGTTGCATTGAGATCCCAGGCTGTACCTCTTCAAAATAGATGGCATCATAGTGGATCTAGTGAGAACTCAGGCCATGTCTCCTCACAGTAAATGGCATCACAGTTGTTTTAGTGAGAGACTAGGCCCTGTCTCCTCACAGAGCATGACATCACAGTGGTTGCATTGAGATCCCAGGCTGTATCTCCTCAAAGTGGATGGCATCACAGTGGTTCTAGTGAGAACCCAGTCCATGTCTCCTGACAGTGGATGCCATTACTGTGGTTCTAGGAAGGATCTGATCTGTGCCTCCTCACAATGATATTATCATACTAGTTCTAGGGAGGACCCAGGCTGCATCTACTCATAGTGGATGGTATCCCAGTGATTCTTGTTACAGCCCCTGCTGTGTCTCCTCATAGAAGATGGAATCACATTGTTTATAGTGAGAGGCACGGCCTTGTCTCCTCAGAGTGCATGGCATCACAGTGGTTCTAGTGAATGCCCAGGCCATGCCTCCTCACAGTGCATTTCATCGCATTTGTTCTATGGAAGACCTGGGCTCTGTCTCCTCACAATAGATGGCATCACAGTGGTTCTAGTGAGAGCCCAAGATGTGCCTCCTCACAGTGGATGGCATAACAGTATTACTAGTGATGACCCAGCCTGTATCTCCTCACAGTGGATAGTTTCACAGTAGATCTAGGCAACGCACAGCCTGTGTCTTCTCACAGTGCTGGTTCTAGAGATAGCCCAGGCCATGGCTCCGCACAGTGAATGGTATCACAGTGTTTCTAGTGAGAGAGTGGGCCATGTCTCCTCACAGTGGATAGCATCACAGTGGTTCTAGTGACAGGCCCCGCTCTGTTTTTGCACAGAATGTGGCATCACAGTGATTCTAGTGAGAGTCCAAGATGTGCCTCTTCACAGTGGATGGCATCACGTTGGTACTAGTGAGGACCCAGGCTGTGTCTCCTCACAGTGGATAGTTACACATTTGTTCTTGGAGGACCTACGCTGTGTCTCCTCAAAGTGGATGGCATCAGAGTGGTTCTAGTGAGAGCCCAGGCAGTGTCTCCTCACAGTGAAGGGCATGAATCTGGTTCTTGTTAGAGCCCAGGACTTGTCTCCTCACAGTGGATGGTATCACAGTGGTTCTAGTGAGTGCCCAGGCCATGTCTCCTAACAGTGGATAGCATCACAGTGGTTGCAGTGAGAGCCTGGCTGTATTTCCTCAAAGTGGATGGCATCACTGTGGTTCTAGTGGGAGCCTCACAGTTGATAACATCACAGTGTTTCTAGTGAGAGGCCAGGATGTGTCTCCTTTCAGTGGATTGCATCACAGTGGTTCCAATGTGAGCCCAGGCCTTGTATCCTCACAGTGGATGACATAAAAGTGTTTGTCTTAGGTGCCCGGGCTGTATCTCTTCAAAGTGGATGGCGTCACAATGGTTCTAGTGAGAACTTAGGCCATGTCACTTCACAGTGAGTGGCATCACTGTGGTTCTAGTGAGAGCCCAGGCCATGTCTCCTCACAGTGATGACATCACCATGGTTGCACTGCGAGCCTGGCTGTATCTCCTTAAGGTGGATGGCAACACTGTCATTCTCGTGAGAGCCCAGGCTGTGTCTCCTCACAGTAGATGACATCACAGTTTTCTAGGAGAGGCTGGGCCCTGTCTCTTCACAGTCCATTTCTTTACAGTGGTATTAGTGACAGCCAAGTCAGTGTCTCCTTACAGTGATTGCATGACAGTAGATCTAGTGAGGACTGAGGTGATGTCTCCTCAGAGTGCCAGATATCACGATGGCTAGAATGAGAGCTCAGGCCATGTCTCCTCACAATAGATGTCATCACAGTGGTTTTGGAGCGAGCCCAAGATCTGTCTGCTCACAGTGGATGGCATCACAGTGGTACTATTGAGGACCCAGGCAGTGGATAGTTTCACAGTGGTTCTAGGGAGGATACAGGCTGTGTCTCCTCACGGTGGGTGCCATCACAATGGCTCTATTGAGAGCCCACACCATGTCTCCTCACAGTGGATGGCATCACAATGGATTTGTTGACAGGCCCAGCCCTGTCTCCTCATAGTGAATGGCATTACAGTGTTTCTAGTGAGAGCACAGCCCATGTCTCCTCACAGTGCATGGCATAATAGTGGCTCTACTGAATGTCCAGGCTATATCTCTTCACAGAAGATATCATAACAGTGGTTGTAAGGAGGACCTGGTCTTTGTCTGCTCAGAACAGGTTGCATCACAGTGGTTGTAGTGAGAGTCCAAAATGTGTCACTTCACAGTGAATGCCATCACAGTGATACTAGTGAGGACCCAGGCTATGTCCTCTCACAGTGGATAGTTTCACAGTGCTTCTAGGAAAACCAAGCCTGTGTGTCCTCACAGTGCATGCCAACAGAGTGGTTATAGTGAGAGCCCCAGTCATGTCTCCTCACAGTGGATGACATCACTAGTGACAGGCCCGGCCCTGTGTCTTCACAGTGCATTGCATCACAGTGGTATTAGTGAGAGCCCAGTCAATGTCTCCTCACAATCAATGGCATGACAGGGGACCTACTGAGGACCCAGGTGATGTTTCCTCAGGGTGCATAACATCCCAATGGCTCTATTGAGAGTCCAGGCCATGTCTCCTCACAGTGGATGGCATCACAATGGTCCTAATGAGAGCCCAGACCATATCTCCTCACAGCGAATGGCATCACAGTGGTTCTAGTGACAGGCATGGCCCTGTCTCCTAAGAGTGCATTCAATCACGGTGGTTCTGTGACAGCAAAGGCAGTGTCTACTCACAATGGATGGCATCACAGTGATTCTATTTGGAGCCCAGATCCTGTCTATTCATAGAGGAGGCTTTCACATTGGTTATAGTGAGAGGCCTGGCCCAGTCTCCTCAGAGTGCATGGCATCACAGTGTCTCTAGTGAATGTCCAGGCCATGTCTCCTCACAATTGGAGGCATCAAAGTGGTTCTAGTGTGAGCCCAAGATGTGTCTCCTCACATTGGATGTCATCACAGTGGTACTATTGAGGAACCATGCTGTGTCTCCTCACAGTGGATGGCATCAAGTGGTTCTGGTTGGAGCCCAGGCCCTGACTCCTCATAACAGTTGCTATCACATTGGTCATATTGAGAGGTCCGGCCCTGTCTCCTCAGAGGGCATGGCATCACAGTGTCTCTAATAAATGCCCAGGCCATGTCTCCTCACAATAGATGGCATCACAGTGTGTCTCCTCACAGTAGATAGTTTCACAGTGGTTCTAGGGAGGACCCAGGCTGTGTCTTCTCACAGTTCATGGCATTGTAGGGGCTCTAGTGAAAGCCCAGTCCATGTCTCCTTACAATAGATGGCATCAAATTGGTTCTAGTTAGAGCCAAGACCGTGTCTCCTCACATTTAATGGCATCACAGTGGTATTAGTGAGGACCCAAGCTGTGTCTCCTCACAGTGGATAGTTTCACAAGGGTCCTAATGAGGACCCACGCTGTGTCTCCTCCCCATGAATGTCATCACACTGGTTCTTGTGAGAGCCCAGGCAATGTCTCCTCACAGTATATGCAGTCATAATGTTTCTAGTGACAGGCCTCCTCACAGTGCTTGGCATCACAGTAGTTCTAGTGAGAGCCCAGGCTGTGTCTCCTAACAGGGAATGGCATCACAGTGATTCTAGTGACAGTCCTGTGCCTTTGTCCTCACAGTGCATGGCATAACAGTGGCTCTTGTGAATGCCCAGGCCATGTCTCCTCACAGTGGATGTCATCACATTGCTTCTAGTGAAGACGCTGGCTCTGTGTCCTCACAATTGGTGGCATCACAGTGGTTCTAGTGAG
>CM070791.1:16449719-16509719 GCA_036346955.1 Dipus sagitta | reverse complement strand
AGTCCAAGATGTGTCTCCTCACAGTGCAAAGCATCACCATGGTACTAATCAGGACCCAGACTGTGTCTCCACACAGTGGATAGTTTCACAGTGGTGCTAGGGAGGATCCAGGCTGTGTCTCCTCACAGTGGATGGCATCACAGTGATTCTACTGACAGACCCAGCCTTGTCTCCTCACAGTGCATTGTATCACAGTGGTTCTTGTGAGAGCCCAGTCCGTGTCTCCTCACAGTGAATGGTGTGACAGTGGTTCTAGTAAAGACCCAGACCATGCTTACTCACATTGCAAGGCATCACAATGGTTCTTGTGAGAGCCCAGGCTTGGTCTCCATACATTGAATGACATCACAGTGGTTCTAGTGAGAACCCAGGCTATGTCTCCTCAGAGTAGATGGCATCACAGTGGTTCTAGTGAGAACCTAAGCCGTGTCTCCTAACAGTGGATAGCATCTCAGTGGTTCTAGTGCGAGCCCAGGCTGTGTTTCCTCAAGTGGATAGCATCACAGTGGTTCTATGACAGCCCGGGCTGTCTCCTCATAGTGCATGGCATCACAATGGCTCTAGTGAGAGCCCAGGCTCTTTCTCCTCACAGTGGATGGTGTCACAGTGGTTCTAGTGAGAACCCAAGCTGTGTCTCCTAACATTGGATAGCATCACAGTGGTTCTAGTGTGAGCCCAAGCCGTGTCTCCTCACAGTGATAATAGTGAGAGCCTAGGCCATGTCTCCTCACAGTAGATAGCATCACAGTGTTTCTAGTGTGAGCCAAGGCCGTGTCTCACAGTGAATGACATCTCAGTGGTTCTAGTAACAGGCCCTTCCCTGTGTCCTCACAGTGCATGGCATCAGAATGGCTGTAGTGAGAGCCCAGGCTCAGTCTTCTCACAGTGTATGACATCACAGTGCTACTAGTGAGAGCCCAGGATACATCTCACAGTGCATGGCATCACAGTATCTCTGGTCAATGCCCAGGCCATGTCTTCTCACAATAGATGGCATCACATTGGTTCTACTGAGAGCCCAGGATGTGATTCCACATAGTGGCAGGCATAACAATATTACTGGTGAAGACCCAGGCTGTGTCTCCTCACAGTAAATGGCATCACAGTAGTTCTATTGAAAGGTCCGGCACTGTCTCCTCACATTGCATGGCATCACAGTGGCTCTAGTGAGAGCCCAGGCCATATCTCCTCTCAGTGGATGCCATCACAGTGGTTATAATGAGAGGCCCAGTCCTATCTGCTCACAGTACATGGAAAAACAGTGGTTCCAGTGAGAACCCAGGCCATGTCTCCTCATACTGGATGCCATCACAGTGGTTCTAGGGAGGACCTGGTCTGTGTCTCCTCATAATGGATGGCAAGACTGTGGGGCTAGTGAGGCCCAAGCAGTGTCTCATCACAGTGGTTCTAGTGAGATCCAGGTTGTGTCTCCTCACAGTGGATAGCATCACAGTGGTTCTACTGAGATAACAGGCCTTGTATCCTCACAGTTGATGGCATCAAAGTGGTACTAGGGGACCCAGTCTGTGTCTCCTTACATTGGATAGCTTCACAGTGGTTCTAGGGAAGACCCAGGCTGTGTCTCCTCACAGTGGATGGCATCAGAGTGGTTCTAGTGAGAGCTTAGGCCATGTCTCCTCACAGTCAATGGCATCCCAGTGGTCCTATTTAAAAGATCAGCCCTGCCTCTTCACATGGATGGTATCACAGTTGTTTTAGTGAGAGACTAGGCCATGTCTCCTCACAATGTATGACATCACAGTGGTTCTAGTTAATGGCCAGGCCCTGTCTCTTCACAGTGCATTGCATTCCATCATCCATGGACCAAAAAGTGAGAAATTCCAGGAGTTTCTAAGGTCTAAGGCAGGGCACCTTTGCCACAGACCAAGAACAAATACCTTGTCCTGAAGTTGTAATTTTATGAAGGTGTTGATGTAGTAAATCACATGGAAAGGGACGTCTAAGTCTGGAGTTCAAAAGTCCAGTAGGAGTGGGTGAAAAGAAGAAAAGGAAGAAGTTCCAGGTATCAAACTGGAAAGAATGAAGGTTTCAGATCACAGGTGACTGTTTAGTTCAGAGTAGCTAGCACAGTGAGTTTTTCTATTTCTGAGAGGCAGAAACATTGGCAGGGAGGTAAAGAGAAGTAGAGAAGAAGGGGGGCAAGCAGCCCAAAAGCCCCAGAGGGGCATCTGAGTCACAGCACTAGAAATGTAAGGAAAGTGTAAGAGGAAAGCAAAAGAGAACACAGGACTTGATCTCTACATACAAGACTGTTTATTGAGAGAAAACAGCGACAGACCTTAGTTTTCCTGTGGGATGAAGGCTGAAGCACTGGGAGAGGCTGGGGTGGAAGCTTATGAGGAAGATCCTAAGAAAAACAGACTGTACCAGGTGCAGTTGATAAGAAAACTGTAGCTGTTTGTGTCCTTATTCAGAATAGGATTCTTTGGCCAGGAATGTCTAAGGGAGGATACTCAAATGTTCTCTGGTCCTTCAAGGGCATCTAAGCTAAGGGGAGTACAACAGTCAGAGAAGGGTGCCAAACTTCTTTATTGCCCACAAGCTTTAGGGATAGCTATTAACCCTTTAGTTCCATTTAGTTTTCAGGGAAGGCTATTTGGCATTCGATCTTTTTGTTTCAGGTAAGGCCTATGGAGAAATGATCACCAGCTTGCTATAGATGAGGCCTGCGGAGACATGATCACCACTGTGTTACAGAAGAAGCCTGGGAAAACATGATCGTTACTGTGTTACAGGTGATGCTTTGGACAAATGATCTTTTTGGTGATGCAGATGAGGCCTGAGGAGACATGATCATCATTGTATTACAGACAGGACCTGAGGAGTCATGATCATTATGGTGTTATAGATGAGGCCTTTGGAGACATGATCATAATTGTGTTAAAAATTAGGCCTGAGGAGACATGATCAATGTGTTACAGTTGAGGCCTGGGGAAACATGATCATCATTGGATACAGAAGAGACTGGTATATGATATGATCATCGTTGTGTTTCAGATGGTGCCTAGGGAGACATGATCATCACTGTGTTACAGATGAGGCCACTTGAGGTATACCCAACCTCCTGTTATGGATGAGTCCTGAGGATACATGATCACCAAAGTGTTAGACATGCGTTATGGGGAGATTTGATCATCATCTTAGAGAAGAGGACTGGGGAGACATGACCATCATGTTATTACAGATCAGGCCTGCAGAGACATGATCATCATCATGTTAAAGGTATGGCCTGGAGATTCATGATCATCAGCGTGTTTGAGTTGAGGTCTGGGAAGACTTGCTCTTCATTGGGTTGCTGATGAGACATGATCATCATTGGGTTTCAGATAAGGCCTGGGGTATAACATGATCATCTTTGTGTTACAGATGAGGCCAGGGGAGACATGATCATCATTGTGTTACAGAAGAAGCCTGGAAAGACATGATCATCACTGTGTTAAGGAGGAGGCCTGGGACAAATGATCTTTATGGAGTTACAAATGAGTGCTGAGGAGACATGATCATCATTCTGTTACAGATAAAACCAAGGGAGTCATGATCATGATTGTGTTATTGATGAGGCCAGTTGAAATATGATCATTATTTACTACAGATGAGGTGTGAGGAGACATGATCATCAATGTTTTAGAGAAGGCTAGGGGGACATGAACAACAATGTGTTACAGATGAGGCCCAGGTAGCCATGATCATCATTGTGTTTCAGATGAGGCCTGGGGAAGACATGATCCTTATTGTGTGACAAATGAGTCATGGGGAATCGTGATCAACAATGTTTTAGAGTTGAGGTCTGAGGTCACTTGATCATCACTGAGTTACAGATGAGGGCTGGGGAGACAAGATCTTCACTATTTTACAGATGAGGCATGGCAGACACGATCATCTTTGCGCTACACAAGGGGTATGGTGAGAGAACTTTATCATCATTATTTTATAGATTTGGACTGGGGACATTATCATCGCTGTGTTACAGATGGAGCCTTGGAATACTGATCATCGTTGTGTTACATATGAGGTCTGGGGAGACTTTATCATCATTATTTTACAAATGTGGCCTGGGGAGACATGATCATCATTATGCTACAAAAGTGGTATGGTGAGAAGACTTTAATATCATTATTTTACAGATGTGGTCTGGGGAGACATGACCAACATTGGGTATCTTATGAGGTCTGGGGATTCATGACTGTCATTGTGGTACAAATGAGGTCAGAGGAGACATGATCTTTACTGTGTTAGAGATGAGGTCAGGGGAGGCATGATCATCACTGTGCTAGAAGTGGTAGTATGTGACAACTTTTGCAACATTGTTTTTTAGATGTGGCCTGAGGGACATGATCATTACTGTATTACAGATGAGGCCTGGGAGACGTGACCTTTTTTTTTTTTTTTTTTTTCAGATGAGGCCAGGGGAGTCATGAACATCATTGTGTTACAGATGAGGCCTTGGGAGACATTATCATCATTTTGCTACAGAAGTAGCATGGTGAGTGACTTTGTCATCATTGTCTTCCAGTTGTGGCCTTTAGGACATGATCATCACCGTGTTACAAATGAGGCCTAGGGAGACATGATCATCATTGTGCTACAAAAGTGGTATGGGGAAAAGACTTTAATATCATTATTTTACATATGTGGCTTGGGGAGACATGATCATCATTGGGTTACAGATGAGGTCTGAGGAGACTTGATGATCATTGTATTACAAATGAGGCCTGAGGAGGCATGATCTTCACTGTGTTAGAGGTGAAGCCAGGGCAGGCATGATCATCATTGTGCTAATGAAGTGGTATACTGAGATGACTTTATCATCATTATTTTACAGATGTAGCCTGGGAAACATGATCATCACTGTGTTAGAGGTGAGGCCTGGGGAGAAATGATCATGATTTTCTTACAAATGAGGCCTAGGGAGATATTATAATCATTGTGCTACAGAAGTGGTATGGTGAGATAACTTTATCATTATTATTATTTTATGGATGTGGCTTGGGGAGACAGGACATCATTGGATTAAAGTTGAGGCCTAGTACACATGATCATCATTTTGTTAAAATTGAGGCTTAAGAAGACATTATCATCATGTTGTTACAGATGATGGCTGGGGAGTGATGGCCATCATATGATTACACATGAGTACTGGGGAGTCATGATCATCATTGTGTTACAGATTAGGCCTGGGGAGACTTGATCATCATTGGGTTAGAGATGAGGCCAGGGGAGACATGAACATGATTCTGTTGCAGATGAGGCCTGTGGAGACTTTATCATCATTGTGTTAGAGATGAAACCTGGAGAGACTTGGTTATCACTAGGTTAAAAATGAGGTTGAGGTGATATGACCTTCACTGTGTTAGACATGAGGCCTAGGGAGACATGATCATCATTTTGCTACAGATGGCACCTGGGGAGACTTAGTCATCATTTTGTTACAGATGAGGCCTGGGGAGACATGATCATCATTGTCCTACAGATGGGGCCTGAGGAGACTGATATCAGTGCTTTATTTACTTATTTTTCTTTTTCTTGAGGTAGGGTCTCAATCTGGTTCAGGCTGACGTGTTATTAACTATGTAGTCTCAGGGTGTCCTCCAACTCACAGCAATCCTCCTACCACTGCCTCCCAAGTGTTGGGATTAAAGGAATGCACCACCATGTCCTGTGATCATCAATGTTTAAGAGAAGAGGCCTGTGGAGACATGAACAGCATTGTGTTACAGATGAGTCCTGGGGAGACATGATCATCATTTTGTTACAGATGAGGCCTGGGGAGATGACTTGATTATCATTGTGTTGCAGGTGAGGCCAGAGTAACATGATCATCATTGTGCTACAGACAAGGGCTGGGGAGACTTGATCATCGTTGTGTTATAGATGAAGTCTGGAGAGACTTTATCATCATTGTATACAGATTAGACCTGGGGTGACATGATAATCAGTGTTTTATTTTATTTCATTTTATTTACTTTTTTCCTTTCAAAAGTAGAAATTCACTCTAGCCCATGCTGCCCTGGTATTCACTATGTAGTCTCAGGGTGGCCTTGAACTCACAGCAATCCTTCCTCTGTGTCCCAAGTGCTGGGATTAAAAGTGGGTGCCACCACACCTAGCTTACTTACTTTTCTTTTTTTTTCTCAATTTTTATTAATATTTTCCATGATTATAAAAAATATCCCATGGTAGTCCCCACCCCCCCCACTTTCCCCTTTGAAATTCCATTCTCCATCATATCCCCTCCCCATTTCAATCTTTCTACTTACATATATACAATACCAACCTAATAAATGCCCTCCTCCCTTTCTTTTTCTTCCCTTTCTATCTCCTTTTCAACTTACTGGCTTCTGCTACTGAGTTTTTTCCTTCTCGCACAGAAGCCCAATCATCGTAGCTAAGATCCACATATGAGGGAGAACATGTGGCGCTTGGCTTTCTGGACCTGGGTTACCTCACTTAGTATAATCCTTTCCAGATCCATCCACTTTTCTGCAAATTTCATAACTTCATTTTTCTTTACCGCTGAGCAAAACTCCATTGTATAAATGTGCCATATCTTCATTATCCACTCATCAGTTGAGGGACATCTAGGCTCGTTCCATTTCCTAGCTATTATAAATTGAGCAGCAATAAACATGGTTGAGCACGTACTTCTAAAGAAATGAGATGAGTCCATAGGATATATGCCTACGAGTGCTATAGCTGGGTCATATGGTAGATCAATCTTTAGCTGTTTTAGGAACCTCCACACTGATTTCCACAATGGCTGGACCAGATTGCATTTCCACCAACAGTGTAGAAGGGTTCCTCTTTTTCCACATCCCCGCCAACATTTATGATCATTTGTTTTCATGATGGTAGCCAATCTGACAGGAGTGAGATGGAATCTCAAGGTAGTTTTAATCTGCATTTCCCTGATGACTAGTGATGTAGAACATTTTTTTAGATGCTTATATGCCATTCGTATTTCTTCCTTTGAGAATTCTCTATTTAGCTCCATAGCCCATTTTTTGATTGGCTTGTTTGATTCCTTATTATTTAACTTCTTGAGTTCTTTCTATATCCTAGATAATAATCCTGTATCAGATATATACCTGGCGATGATTTTTTCCCATTCTGTAGGTTGCCTCTTTGCTTTATTCACCATGTCCTATGTAGTGCAAAATCTTTGTAATTTCATGAGGTCCCAGTGGTGAATCTGTGGTTTTATTGCCTGAGCAATTGGGGTTGTATTCAGAATGTCTTTGCCAAGACCAACATGTTGAAGGGTTTCCACTACTTTTTCCTCCAGCAGTTTCAGAGTTTCAAGTCTGATGTTAAGGTCTTTAATCCACTTGGACTTAATTCTTGTGCATGGAGAGAGAGAAGAATCTATTTTCATCCTTCTACAGATATATATCCAGTTTTCCCAACACCATTTGATGAAGAGGCTGTCTTTTCTCCAATGAGTATTTTTGGCATTTTTATTGAATATCAGGTGGCTATAGCTACCTGGAGTTACATTTGGGTCCTCTATTCTGTTCCATTGATCTACAAGTCTGCTTTTGTGACAGTACCTGCTGTTTTTGTTACTATGGCTCTGTAGTATAGGTTAAAATCAGGTATGGTAATACCACCAGCCTTATTTTTGTTGCTCAGTATTATTTTAGATATTCCAGGTTTTTTGTGATTACAAATGAATTTTTGGATTGTTTTTTTCTATTTCCATGAAGAATGCCTTTGGAATTTTGATGGGGATTGCATTAAATGTGTAGATTGCTTTTGGTAAGATTGCCATTTTCACAATATTGATTCTTCCAATCCAGGAACAAGGGGTGTTTTTCCACTTCCTAGTGTCTTCTGCAATTTCTCGCTTGAGTGTTTTAAAGTTCTCATTTTAGAGATTCTTTACTTCCTTGGTTAGGTTTATTCCAAGGTACTTTATTTATTTATTTTTTGATGCAATTGTGAATGGGAGTGATTCTCTGATTTCATCCTCTATGTGTTTGTTGTTGGCATATATGAAGGCTACTGATTTCTGTGTATTTATTTTGTATCCTGCTACTTGGCTGTAGGTGTTTATCAGCTCTAACAGTTTGCTAGTAGTCTTTAGGGTCCTTTATATATAGAATCATGTCATCTGCAAATAATGATAACTTGATTTCTTCCTTTCCAATTTGTATCCCTGTTATGCATGTCTTTGCCTTATTGCTATGGCTAACACTTCCAGAAGTATATTAAATAAAAGTGGGGACAGTGGACACCCTTGTCTTGTTCCTGATTTTAGTGGAAAAGTTTCCAGTTTTTCCCTATTGAGTAATATGTTGGCTGTAGGCTTATCATAAATAGCCTTTATTATATTGAGATATGTTCCTTCTATTCCCATTCTCTGTAGGACTTTTATCATGAAGGGATGTTGGATTTTGTCGAATGACCTTCCTTAACTTTCTTTACTAACGTTGGACTGAAGTCTGCCTTGTCAGATATTAGAATAGCAACCCCTGCTTGTTTTCTGGGTCCATTTGCTTGAAACACTGTTTTCCAATGTTTAACCCTAAGAAAATGTCCATCCTTTGTAGAAAGGTGAGTTTCTTGGAGACAACAAATTGTAGGATCCTGCTTTTTAACCCAGTCTGCAAACCTGCATCTTTTGGTTGGGGCATTGAGGCCGTTGATCTTAAGAGATATTATTGAAATGTGTGTATTTTTGCTTGCCTTTTTATTTTTCTTTTGTGGTTCTGCTTCTAGCTTTGCTCTCTTGTGTTAACTAGTATTTGAGTATTGCTTGTTGTTTTCCAGGTTCCTTATATCTGTGTTTTTCCTTCTCTTCGTCATGGAGTATTCTTTCAAGTATTTTCTGTAGAGCTGGTTTTGTCTTCAAATACTCCTTTAGCCTGCTTTTGTCATGGAATGTCCTTATTTCTCCGTCTATTTGAATGGATAGTTTTGCAGGAGAAAGTAACCTTGGTTGACAGTTGTTATCTTTCAGAATTTGGAATATATCACTCCAAGCCCTTCTTGTGTTGAGTAATCTGCTGTGATCCTGATGGGCTTGCCTTTGTAGGTAACTTGATTTTTTCTCTCTAACTGCTTTCGCTATTTTTCCTTTGGATTGTGTGTTTGGTAGTTTGATTATAATATGGCGAGGAGAGGTTCTTTCCAGGTTTTGTCTGGCTGGTGTTCTAAAGGCTTCCTGTATCTGCATTGGCACCTCTTTCCCAATTTGGGGGAAGTTTTCTTCTATGATTTTGTTGAAGATGCCTACTATGGCTTTGGAGTGAGATTCTTCTCCTTCTGCTATGCCCTGAATTCTTATATTTGATCTTTTCATAGTGTCCCGAAGAAATTCCCATTCACACTTTTCTATTAGTTTGTTTTTCTCTTTGTTGGATTGTATTAGATCTGCCACCTGGTCTTCTAGCTTAGATATTCTGTCCTCTCCTTCATCCATTCTACTGGAGAGATTTTCTACAGAGTTTTTTATTTCATTAACTGTGTTCTTCATTGCTAGTAATTCTGACTGGTTTTTCTTTATTATTTCTATTTCCTTATTTATGTCTTATATTGACTTCCTTATTTTGTTAAATTGGTGTCCTGTGTCTTCTTTGATTTCCTCTTTGATTCCTTTGATTTCTTCTTTGAGTTCATTGAACAAATTTACAATCATTCTTTTGAAATCTATCTCAGGCATTTCCTCTAACTCGTTCTCACTGGAGGTCATTTCTGATGCATTGATACTTTTTGGTGGATTTATATTGCCTTGGTTTTTGCTGTTTCTTGTATTATAATGTATATATTTTTTCATCTTGGATTAAGTTACTGCTTAGATTATCCAGTTATCTGGGTATTCTTAGCTGTATCAATTGATCTGATGTTGTATATCTTCAATGTAGGAGATTAAGATGTTAGGTGTGGCTCTTAACACTCTCAGAGTATCTAGACAAGTGTTCCTAGGGGTTGAGTTTGCCTACTATGGGAGTATTCAAGTAGGCTGAGTGGAATAAAATAGAGGTAGATTCTAAAATTTAACTAAACCCTGTACACATTCAGTCAAAAACAGCACCGAGTATTTATGCAAGAGTGGGTATTATAAGAACCAGATCCTCTCTCAACAAAGAGGTTAAGATTTCTGGTCTGTTGAGGGATCCAAGTCAGCTTGTGACCAAGTGAGACCCTTCCCTGGTTCAATCCCAGTTACCTTTTTGGATGTTTTTGGTCTCAGTCAAGTTGCTGGCTGGGACGTTGGGCTGCTGTTCTGTTTTCTGGAACTGGGCATTGGCTTTTCCTGCGGGGCAAACCAAGCCTGGCAACTGTGGCCATACAGATCAGCACCCCTGCTGCTGGATCCACTACTGCTGCTGCTGAAGCTGCCGCTACTGGATCTGCAGCTGCTGCCGCTGGAGCTGCCGCTTCTGGGTCTGCCGCTGCTGCAGCTGGAACTGCCGCTACTGGATCCACCGCCGCTGATCTGCTGGAGCTGCTGCTGCTGGATTCGCCGCTGCTGAAGCCGCTGTAGCCGGTGCCGTAGCTGCTGATGTTGTTGTTGGAGCCAGAGTCACGGCTTCCATCGCCACTTCTGCTGCCGGAGCCCGAGCCGCCGCTGCTGGAGCCCGAGCTGCCACTGCCGGAGCCCGAGCTGCTGCTGCCGGAGCCATGGTGCCACTGCTGGAGCTGCTTCAGCCTGCCAGTGTGGGCTGTGGATGCTCTGGATCTCTCCTACTTCTCTGCTGCTGTTTTATTCTCTTATACACCTCCCTTTGCCATAAAGGTGTGTATTTTGCTGGGTTTTCTTTGGCTTTTTCTCCCCTAGGCTGCTTTGGCGTGGTTCCTATGCTGCCGTCTTGACCGGAAGTCTTCTACTTTTCTTTATTTTATTTTTTGAGTTAGAGTCTCAATCTGGTTCAAGCTGACCTGGAATTACTTATGTAGTCTCAGGGTGTCCTCAAACTTACAGAATCCTCCTAACACTGCCTCCTGAGTGCTGGGAATAAAGAAGTGTGCCACCATGCCCTGTGATCATCAGTGTTTTAGAGAAGAGACCTGTGGAGACATCAACAGCAATGTGTTACAGATGAGGCCTGGGGAGACATGATGATCATGTTATTACAGATGAGGCCTGGGGAGCTGTCTTGATCATTATTGTGTTGCAGATGAGGCCTGGGTAACATGATCATCATTATGCTACAGACATGGGTTGGGGAGACTTGATCATCATTGGGTTACCAATGAGGCCTGGGGAGATTACAGAATCATCTTTGCATTTCAGATTAGGCCTAGGGAGAAAAGATCATCACTTTATTACAGATGAGGCCTAGGGAGATATGATCATCATGGTTTTACAGATGAGGCCTTGGTAAACATGATCACAAATGTGTTATATTTGAGGTCTTGGTAGACTCTAAATCACTGTTTTAGAGATGATGCTGGGGGTAACCTGAATATCATTGTGTTACAGATGAGGCCTGGGGAGACATGATCATCATTTTGCTACAGATGATGCCTAGGGACACATCATCATCATTGTGCCACAGAAATGGTATGTTGAGACAACTTTATCATCATTATTTTACCGATGTGGACTTGGGAACTTGATCATCACTGTGTTGCCGATGAGGCTTGGGGAGACATGAATAACATTTGGTGACAGATGAGTCCTGGGTAGTCATGATCATCACTGTGTTATAGATGAGACCTGGAGAGACTTGATCATAACTGGGTTAACAATGAGGCTGAGGAGCTATAATCTGCAATGTGTAATAGATGAGTCCTGGGGGACACATGATAATCATTGTGTGACAGAAGTGTTATGTTGAGACAACGTTATCATCATTATTTTACAAATGTGACCTGGGGCACCTGATCATCAATGTGTTTCATATGAGCCCTGGGGAGACATGATCATCATTGGGTTACAGATGAGGACTGGGGAGATATGATCACTAATGGGTTAGAGTTGTGGTCTGTGGAGATTTGATCATTATTGTGTTACAGATGAGGCCTGGGGAGATTTGATAATCATTTTGTTACAGATGAGGCCTAGGGTGACATGATCATCTATGTACTATAGAAGTGGTATGGTGAGACGACTTTATCATCATTATTTTACAGATATGGCCTTGGTGACATGATCATCACTGTGTTACAGATTTGGCCTGGGGAGACATGATTATCATTTGATTACAGATGAGGCCTAGGGAGACCTCATCATCACTGTATTACAGATGATGTCTGGGGAGACATGATCATGATTATGTGACAAAAGTGGTAGGGTGAGATTACTTTATCATCATTATTTTACAGATGTGGCTCTTGCAGTCAGATTCACATTGTTGGTAGAAATCACCTGACCAAGAACAGCTTGTGGGGAAAATTGGTTTATTTTGGCTTATAGGCTGGAGGGGAAGCTCCATGATGGCAGGGGAAATGATGACATGTGCAGAGGGTGGACATCACCCCCTGGCCCACATAAGGAGGACAACAGGGACAGGAGAGTGTGCCAAACACTAGCTAGGGGGAGCTGGCTTTAACACCCATAAGTCTGCCTCCAACAATACACCACCTCCAGGATGCTTTAATTTCCAATTGCCAGCAGATGGGGAACCTAGCATTCAGAACACCTAAGTTTATGGGGGACACCTGAATCAAACCACGACAGTGGCCTAGGGGACATGATCATCACTGTGTTACAGATGAGTCCTGGGGAGACATGAATATCATTTGGTCATAGATGAAGCCTGGGGGGATATGACCATAATTGGGTTACAGATGAGGCCTGAGGAGATGGCATGATCATCTTTGTGTTTCAGAGGAGGCTGAGGGAGATATGGCCATCATGTTGTTACAGATGAGGCCTGGGGAGACATGATCAACAATGTGTTAGAGTTGAAGTCTGGGAAGACTTGATCATCATTGTGTTAAGAGTTGAGGACTGGGGAGACTTGATCATCTTTTTGTTACAGATGTGGCCTAGGGAGGCGTGATTATCATTGTGCTACAGAAGTGGTAAGGTGAGTCAACTTTATAGTCATTATTTTCCAGATGTGGCCTAGGGACCACAATCATCACTGTGTTACAGATTAGTCCTGGGAAGACATGGTCTTCATTGTGTTACAGATGATTCCTGGGGAGACTTCATCAACATTGTTGCAGATGAGGCCAGGGGATACTTGGTCATCATTGGGTTACAAATAAGGCTAAGGAGACATGGTGTTCACTTGGTTAGAGATAAGCCCTGGGGGTCAAGACCATCATGTTGTTACAGATGAGGCCTGGGGAGACTTGATCATTATTGTGCTACAGAAGTGGTATGGTAAGACGGTTTTATCATCATCATTCTACAGATGTGGCCTTGGAGACATGATCATCACTGTGTTACAGATGAGGTATGGGGAGACATCATCCTCATTGTGTTACAGATAAAACCTGAGAAGTCATGGTCTTGACTGTGTTACAGAGGAGGCCTGGGAAGACTTGATCATAGGTGTTTTATTTTGTTTGTTTGTTTTTTCTTTCCAAATTTTTCTGTGGTATGGTCTCAATATGGTACAGGCTGACCTGGAATTAACTAAGTAGTCTCATGGTGTCCTCGAACTTACAGCAATCCTCCTACCTCTGCCTCTGGAGAGCTGGGATTAAAGGAGTGCTCCACCACCCCTGATATCATCACTGTTTTACAGTAGAGGCTGGGGGAGACATAAGTGTATTACAGATGAGGCTTGTGGGGATGAATTGATCATCATTTTGTTGAAGATTAGGCATGGTACCATGATCATCATGCTACAGACAAGGCATGGGGAGACTTGGTCATCATTGTATAACAGATGAGGCCTGGGGAGACTTTATCTTCATTGTATTATATATGAGACCTGGGGAGACATGATCATAATTGTGTTACAATTGAGGTCTGGGGGCACATGATTTTCACTATGTAAGAAATGAGGGCTGGGAGGACATGATCATCATTTTGCTACAGAAGTGGTAGGGTGAGATGACTTTATTATCACTATTTTACAGATGTGGCCTGGGGGACATGATCATCACTGTGTTAAAGACGAGGCCTGGGGAGACATCATCATTGGGTTACAGATGAGGACTGGTGAGACATGATCATCATTATGTTACTGATACGGCTTTGATAGTCCTTATCTTGACTGTGTAACAGATAAGGCTTGGGGAGGCATGGTCATCAGTGTTTTGTTTTGTTTTTCAGTTTTTTTGAGGTATGGTTCAAGCTGACCTAGAATTAACTATGTAATTTCAAGGTGTCCTCAAAATCACAGCAATCCTCTTACCTCTGCCTCCCAAATATTGGGATTAAAAGAGTATGCCACCATGCCCTGTGATCATCAGTATTTTAGAGAAAAGTCCTGTGGAGACATGAACAGCAATGTGTTACAGATGAGGCCTGGAGAGAAATGATCATCATTTTGTTAAAGATGAGGCCTGTGTAACATGATCATTACTGTGCTACAGACCAGGGAAGGGGTGTCATCTTTGTATTACAGATGAAGCCTGGGGAGATATGACCATCATTTTGCTTCAGAAGTGGTATGGTCACACGAATTTATTATTGTTTTACAGATGTGGCCTGGGGGACATGATCATCACTATGTTACAGTTTAGTACTGGGGAGACATGACCATCATTGGGTTGCAAATGAGGCCTGTGGAGACATGATCATCATTGTGTTACAGATGAGGCCTAGTGAGACTTGATCATCATTGTGCTGTAGAAGTGGTATGGTGAGATGACTTTATTATCATCATTTACAGATGCTGCCTGGGGGACATAATCATTGTGTTCCATATGAGTCCAGGGGATACATGATCATCATAGGCTTACAAACGAGGACTTGGGAGATGACATGGTCATCTTTGTATTTCAGATGAGGCCTAGGGAGACATGGTCATCATTTTTGTTACAGATGAGGCCTGGGGAGACATGATCATCATTGTAGTACAGATGAGACCTGAGGAGTCATGATCATCAATGTTTTAGAGAAGAGGCCAGTGGAGACATCAACATCATTGCATTACACGTGAGGTCTGTGGAGCCTTGATCATCATTTTGTAGCAGACAAGACCTGTGGAGATGACTTCATCATTGTGTTGCAGATGAGGTCTGGGTAACATGATCATCATTTCTATGCAGACAAGGCCTGAGGAGACTTAATCACTGTTGTGTTACAGATGAGGCCTGTGGAGTGTTTGTCATCATTGTGTTACAAATGAGGCCTGAGGAGATATGATCTTCACAATGTCACACATGTGGCCTGGAGAGACATCATCATCATTTTGCTACAGAATTGGTATGTAGAGACATTATCATCATTATTTTACTGATGTGGCCTGTGTGACATGATCATCACTGTGGTACAGATGAGGCCTGGGGAGACATGATCATCATCATGTTATAGATGAGGCCTGAGGATACCTTCATATCTTTACAGATGAGGCCAGGGAAGACATGATAATTAAGGTAATGCAGATGAGGCCTGGGGAGACTTGATCATCATTGTTTTACAGAGGAGACCTCAGTAGTCATGATCATAATTGTGTTACAGATGAGACCTGGGGAGACTTTGTCATCATTGTGTTACAGGTGAGGCCTCAGGGAGACATGACCATCATTGTTTTACAAATGAGGCCCTAGGAGTCAAGAACATCATTGTGTTAAGAGATGTGGTATGGTTAGACATGATCATCATTGTTTTACAAATGAGGACTGTAGGGATCACTTGGTCATCATTGTGTTAGAGACAAGGCCATGGGAGATGTGATCATCACTTTGTTGCACATGAGACCTGGGGAGACATGATCTTCAATGTGTTAGAGATGAGGTCTGGGGAGACTTGATCATTGTTGTGTTAGAGATGGGGCCTGGGGAGACATGATCATCATTATGATAGAATCCAGGCCTGGGGAGACTTGATCATCATTTTATTACAATTAAGGCCTGTAGAGGTTATTTGATCATCATTTTTTGCAGATGATGTCTGGGTAACAGATCACCATTGTGCTACAAACAAGGCCTGGGGAGACTTGATCATCACTGTGTTACAGATGAGGTCTGGGGAGGTTTAATCATCATTGTATCAGAGGTGGAGACAGGGGAGACTTGATTATCACTATGTTAAGGTTGAGACCTGGGGAGATTGATCATCACTGTGTTATAGCTGAGGCCTGAAAAGTCATGATCATCATTACGTTACAGATTACACTGTGGGATACTTGACCATAATTGTATTACAGATGATGTCTGAGGAGACACAATCTTCACTGTGCTACAGATGAGGCCTTGGGAGACTTGATCAGCATTGCATTTCAGATAAGGCCTGGGGAGACATGATATCATTATGTTACATAAGAAGCCTGGGAAGGCATGGTCATCACCATGTTACAGTTGAGGCCTGGGGATACATTGTCTTTAGGGTGATGCAGATGAGCCCTGAGGAGGCATGACCATCACTGTGTTACAGATGAGATCTGGGGTGTCATGATCATGATTGTGTTACAGATGAGGCCTGAAGAAACACGATCAATATTTTAGAGAAGAGGTCAGGGTATACATCAACATCATTGTGTTCGAGATGAGGACTGGCGAGACTTGATTATCATTTTCTTACACATGAGGCCTGTGGAGATGACTTGATCATAATTGTGTTGCAAATGTGGTCTGGGTAACATGATAATACTTGTGCTACAGACAAGTTCTGGAGGCACTTGATCATCATTGTGTTACAAATGAGGTCTGGGGAGACATTATCATTATTGTATTACAGGTGACCAGGTGATACCTCAGGAAACATGACCAACATTGTTTTACAGATGAGGACTGGGGAAACTTTATCATCATTGTATTTCAGATGAAGCCTGAGGAGACATGATCATCATTGTGTTACAAATGATGCCTAAGAAGATATGATGTTCACTATGTTACAGATGAGTCCTGGGGAGAATGATCTTTAATGTGTTACAGATGAGGCCTGAGGAGACATGATCATCATTATGTTAAAGATGAGGCTTGGAGAGACGTGATCATCACTGTGATGCAGATGAGGCCTGGGGAATAATGATCATCATTTTGGTACAGATGAGGCCTGAGGTGACATGATCCTCAGTGTCCTACAGATGTGGCCTGTGGAGATCTGATCATGATTGTGTTGCAAATGAGGCCCAAAGAGATATGATTATCTTTGTGTTACAGATTATGCCTGGAGATATGATCTTTGTTGTGTTACAGAAGAAGCCTGGAGAGATACGATCATGATTGTACTACATATGAGGCCTGTGGAAATGATGTGACCATCATTAGATTGCTGATGAAGCCTGGGGAGACATGTTCATCATTGTATTACAGATGAGGCCTGCAGAGACATGACCATTAATATGTTACAGATGAGTATTGAGGAAACATGATCGTTGCTGTGTTACAGATGAGAACAGGGGACATTGATCATCATTGTGTTACAGATGAGGCCTGAGGAGGCATGATCATCATTGACTTACAAATGAGGCCTGAGGTGTCATAATCATCATTTTGTTACAGATGAGGCCTGGGGAGACTTAATCATCATTGTGTTGCAGTGCTGGCCTTAGTCACACAAAACCCTGTGTAAAGTCAGAAATATACTTCATAACCAGAGAATTGTGGATACAAACCACAGGAAGAGTTTACGTGTGTGTGTGTGTGTGTGTGTGTGTGTGTCTACTTATGCACATATACATATGAGTGAGTTGGTGCATGTGTGGAGATGGCCAGAGGGCAACCGTGAGTGTCATTTCTCATAAGACTTTCCACCTCTTTGTGAGAAAGGTCTCAGTGGTTGGCAGCTTGCCATTTAGGCTGAAGTTGTCAGCCAATGAACTTCTGAGATCTGCCTACTCCTAGCTAGCACTAGGAGTACAATTTTGCACCACCATGCTCATTTTAAGTTTGTGTGTGTGTGTGTGTGTGTAGGTGTGTGTGTGGGGGGGTGTATGTGGCTGTATAGATGGGCAATGCACATACCACTGCATGTATATGGAGGTTTGGAGTGTTTGACTTCTTCATGCACTATGCTTGAGACAAGGTTTCCCTTCTTTTTTTTTTTTTTTTTTTTTTTTTTTTTTTTGTTTGTTTGTTTCTATTCCAGTTTGGTTGGCCTTTGAGTTTCCAAATTCTCCTAGTTCCACCTCACATTGATATATGTATGTTGGGAGCACAGATATGTGAGCCATTTTGAGTTCGGCTGATGTAGATGCCAGGGAATCAAACTCAGGCCTGCAAGGTTGCAAGCAAGCACTTTACACTGGAGGCATAACCTTAATTCCAGTGATTTTTTCTTTTCCTTTATTTTTGTGTGTTTGCACAGAGGCAAGAGGGTATTCCTTTCATTGTCCACCTTGTATCACTCATCCGTGTATTTCTTTCCATGAGATGGGGTCTTTCCCTCAACCTGGAGCTACAGTAAACCAATCTTTCTCAAACTGTGCCACACAATTGGTGAACAGGGAAAGCTACCCAACTCCTTTTATGAAGCTAGCATCACCCTAATTGCAAAACCAGGCAGAGATGCCACAAGAAAAGGAAATGACCGGCCTATTTCCCTGATGAATTTAGATGCAATGATCCTAAACAAAATCCTTGCAAACCGAATCCAACAACACATCAAAAGCATTATCCACCTTGACCAAGTGGGATTCATTCCAGGAACACAGGGTGGTTCAACATATGGAAATCTGTCAATGTAATACACCACATAAACAAGGTTAAACATAAAAACCACATGATCATTTCGATAGATACAGAAAGGGCCTTTGACAAGATTCAACATTTCATGTTCAAAACATTGGAGAGAATTGGCATGGTTGGTTCATATCTTAACCTAATAAAGGCAATATACGAAGCTCCGAAGACCCAAATAATACTTAATGGAGAGAGACTGGAGGAATTCCCATTAAGATCAGGAACAAGACAGGGTTGTCCACTCTCACCTCTGCTTTTCAATATAGTACTGGAAGTCCTAGCTCAAGCAATAAGACAGGAGAAGGAAATAAAAGGGATACAGTTTGGAAAGGAATAAGTTAAGTTAGCTTTATTCTCTGATGACATGATTATATATGTAAGAGACCCGAGAGACTCCATCCCAAAACTCCTGAAGGTGATTAACTCCTATAGCAAAGTAGCAGGATACAAAATCAATGCACAAAAATCAGTAGCCTTCCTTTATGCAAATGACAAAGATACAGAGAAAGAGATAAGGGACATAGTCCCATTTTCAATAGCAACAATAAAATAAAATAAAATAAAATACCATGGAATAACATTAACCAAGGAAGTGAAAGATCTATACAACGACAACATAAAAACACTCAAAAAAGAAATTGAGGCGGACTTGAAAAAATGGAAAGACCTCCCATGTTCCTGGATAGGCAGAATTAACATTGTGAAAATGACAATCCTTCCAAAGGCAATATACAGATTTAATGCAATTGCAATAAAAATCCCTACAGTGTTCTTAACAGAGATAGAAAAAATGATCACAAATTTCATATGGAAAGGCAGAAGGCCTTGCATATCCAAACATATCCTCAGCAAAAGAAATACCTGTGGAGGCATCACCATACCTGATCTGAAGCTATATTACAAAGCCATAGTAATAAAAACAGCATGGTACTGGCATAAAAACAGGAGTATAGACCAATGGAATAGACTTGAGGACCCGGACTTTGGGTCAAGCAACTATAGCTACTTGATATTCGTTAAAGGCCCAAACAATATAGGCTGGAAAAAAGACAGTATCTTCAACAAATGGTGCTGGACAAACTGGATAACCATATGCAGGAAACTGTAACTTGATCCACACATTTCACCATGCACTACACTCAAGTCCAAATGGATCAAAGATCTCAATATAACATAAAAACTTGAATACTACTGGAAGGAAATTTAGGAAGTACTTTCCATGATATAGGAATGGAAAACGACTTCCTGAACAAAACCCCAGTAGCTCATGAACTTAAACCATCACTCAACCAATGGGATCACATGAAGGTGAAGAGTTTCTTTACAGACAAGCATACAATAAGCAAGGCCAATAGATTACCCACAGAATGGGAGAAAATATTTGTGGGTTATCCAACTGATAGAGGCCTAATCTCTAGAATCTACAAAGAACTCAAAAATCTAAACAGTAAGAAGTCAAACACCCCACTCACAAAATGGGGCAAAGAGCTGAACAGGCTGTTCACAGAGGAAGAAATAGAAAAGGCAAACATACACTTAAGAAAATGTTCATCATCCCTAATCATCAGAGAAATGCAAATTAAAACAACTATGAGATTCCACCTTACCCCAATAAGGATAGCAGACATCAAAACTCAAATGAAAATAAATGCTGGCATGGATGTCGAGAAGTAGGAACACTCATCCACTGTTGGTGGGAATGTAGGATGGTACAACCACTTTGGAAAGCAATATGGAGACTTCTGAAAAAGCTGAGTATAGAGATACCAACAGACCCAGTTATTCCCATGAGCTATTCTTGATCTCCACCTTCTACCCACCATGGACTGGGGTTACAAATATGTGTATCCATACTCAGCTTTGAACATGGGTTCTGAGGAGTCAAACTTGGAAGTTTCTGGCCTGAAATGTTCTCATGCTTTAGTGGCATGGCCTCTTAGTTCTGAGCCATCTCCTTGCCCCACTTTCTAATGGGACTTCTGGGTCTTGAACTTAGGTCTGCATGCTTATGGGGCCCACACATTAATGAACAAGCTGTCTCCCCACACCAGGGGATACTTTGGAGGGTTCAATGGTTCTGGTTGGGTTCTGCACTCCTCATTGAATCCACAGTCCAGGTAATTTCTGTATTTGGCAGTTGAGTAGTGGTTCAGCACAATAGTAGGAATGCTGGATCAATATGGGATTAAACCTAATATAAACTTACTATTTGGGAGACCAAGGAAACAATTCTTCACATGAAGAAAGGGAGAGGTCCTACATTTTATTTTGAAGATTTTATAGCTCAAAAACACTTCAAAGATAATTACATGGCAAGCTGTTGTATTTGTGCACAGAACATGTCATACCTTTGAGTCCAAGGGCTCATATTATTCAGTTTTATTTAAATTTGCAGTGGGGGCATGGAAACATGGCTTACCAGTTAAGGCATTGTTTTGCAAAGTCAAATGACCAAGGTTTGGTTCCCCAGGACCCATGTAAGCCATATGCACAAGGTGGTACATGTGCCTAGAGTTTGTTTACAGTGGCCTGAAGCTCTGGGGTACCCATGCTTGCTCACTTTCTGTCTCTCTCCTCGTTCCCTATCTTTCAAATGGATAAATCAAACTTTAAATTTAATAAATAAATAAATTTGAAATAGGAATTTGTGGCTGGAGATGAGAAAGTAGAAAGAAGGATGGGGCATATATTTCTCTTCAGTGCCCTCTTCACAAAACAGGTCCAGAATTCTTCCAGATAATCAGAGTTGGGCCAGAATCTGCCATCACAGTTCATTAGTGAGCTCATGGACTTTATGGACAGATTGAGTAGTTAGTTCCTTAGGTTTTCACTTATCCCTTTACTTGGACTCATGTAGCAAGGGTCATATACCATGGGCTTGTGGAAGGATCAAATATTTTTGCTTTTTACAAGACAAGATGTTATTGTCAAATACAATCCATTCCCACCCCCCTTGCAACCAAACATAGAACTGTTATTGCAGTACAGGTTCTAACTTCTACATGATCATCCTCAAACACACAATTCCCTGAAGGAGAATAGAATGGAAAAAATAAATCAGTCTTTAGAGAGCTAGGAGCAAGCCTATCCTTGTCTTCTCTTTCCTATAGAGATATTGGTTTCAGTGATTTGCCTTCTGGGGCCAACCCTCTTGTGTCCCATCCCATTTCTGTAGGAGGCTAAGTCTAGAGCTATCCAGATGAATTTGAATGGAAATATGAATTTGGATAGCTGAAAACTTAATCTGAATTTGAAACAGGCTAGCATCCTTTTCTCCTCACTATAATGTGCAAAGTGCAACAAGCACGCGTCTTCCCATGCCCCGATCTGCTAGTCTTGGGTATGGGATTTGAAGTTTATGTAAGTCAGAGGAGCTCTGCCTAAAGAAGTTGTTATTGGTAGGCTATTTAGTTTCAGACATCAAGGATGATTATGCAGACAAAATCTTCTCAAACGTTTTCTCATGGTGACACACATTCAAAAAAGATCAGAGTTACATAGTCCATGTGGTTTATCAAGGAATGCTTCTCAATCCCATGGGCCTTTCCTTGGGCTTTGACTCTTCTGTGCCAAACTTTGACATCAGCGACTGTGGAATGTAACCCTTATATTATTGTCAGTTAATAATACCTTACAAGAATGGCATAGCTCTTAAGAAATTGCTGAAGTGAACTGTTCCAGAACTCTGTACTTTAGATAGTGTTGGGGTCAAAAAGTGAGACAATGTAAATAAAGGAGGAATTAGTTATTTTTATTTTGTATGAAAATATTGCACTGGTCTGTCAAAGGAAGTGTGTGTGTGTGTGTGTGTGTGTGTGTGTACTGAACAATGCCTGAAGTTTGCCTGAACCAAGAAATATATATATATATAACTTGACACACAAGCATGCTTGAAGTTCTAATCAGGTACATTGATTTTGTATTTATTTTAGTTTTGTGATTTGAGTCCATTCTTCTGGCTAAAGCCATTGCAGGGTGACTGAATCACATGCATTTTCTAATGTACAGTCACAAAAATATATATTTACATTTATATAAATGTAAAATAATTTGTGTTGTGCATCTTTTTTATCTTCTCAATTTTTATTAACATTTTCCATGATTATAAAAAATATCCCATGGTAATACAATAGAGCAAGCAGAACCTCTTCAATCACATGTGTAAGTTAATAAACTGAAGGAATAAATCTTGTTAACTTAATAGATGCAACATTCCAGATAAATGAAAATCTACACATCCTAGAGACAATACGAATAAACTCCAACTACTTGTTCTATCCTTTCTGTTCTCATGGACAGGGCATAGCTGAGGAAGGAAGGAAACATTGAAGGGTAGGTCTCTGCCTGTTGGGCCTGATCATTCCAGATTTTCCCCTTCTGTCATTTTCATAATGTGTCAGGTCCATGATATGAAGGTGTCATATGAGGGCACATTCTATGTCAAAAACAGTTCTCAGTACAGACTCACAGAACACATTGAGATATAAGACACTTCTCAGAGCTTATGTTCTACTCACCAGTGGCATTGATGCCCAACCTGGGCAGTGGGTGCTACTCACAAAGTTCCCAAGTGTGATGTCCACAAAGGAGTTGTGAATTGTTGCTTTGGAGTTAGAGCTTTGGTCTCCTGACAGTTTTTTATCATGGATATTCATCATCTCATGGGAAACCACTGACTTCTGACCTTTGCAGATGCTGTTGAATGTCACATGGGATGATGTACATGAAGGCACCTTTTACATGAAATACAAGCCTCATTTACACATGGGGACATCCTTCATATTATTGTTGATCATCTGACCTTGTCCACTTGTTCTTGGGGCCTTCATTATCCACTAGTCTAAATGTCTTCCTAAAAGAGGCTTGTATGTGATCTGTATGTGTCTACCTTCATTCATATGACTGACTCTTCCGCTTTTCTAGGTCAGAGAACTTGGCAGAGAAAAGCAGAGGGGAGGACACCATGGTCTACTATGCAAAGGCAATTCTTCTTCCGTCTTTTATCCAAGCCCACTTTCTCCCACACTCTGTGCATCCCATAGACTCAAGGCTTCCTGTTCTTGACAAGCAAGGGTTAGTTATAGGAACAGATATGTCAATGAAGATACTGTGAGAGGTTATAGAGGGCAGGCATGAATAGGACAGCAGGAATGGACATATGGCATATAAGCTTACTCAGATACCAGACCTTCCTTTTCACATGCTTATGTTTTGAGTAAAAATGTAAAGTTACTTTTCATGCAGGCCCCTGTACCAGCCATATGCTCACACTCACTTTTAGCAACTGCTATGCTCATATCCTTTCTATTGTGTCTGTAATAGTTAAAGTGCTAAGTTCAGTTTTCAGCTCTCTCATGCCTCTGAAGATGGCCCTGCTTCTTCTGTGTTCCTGTGGCTTCCATATATGTGAACTTCCATGTTCATATCCTTTCTTTCTTCAGTAGTGAAAATGCTAATGTCAGTTTTCTGCTCTATCATGCCTCTGAAGATGGTCCTGTTTCTTCTGTGTCCCTGTGATTTCCACAGCTTTGGTGACTAAGACTTCATGCACTCTGTCCTCTCCCCTCTCAGAAAACCCGCCAGAGTGTTAAATTTCAACCCTTCTGCCAAAGTTTTTCTCATTTCTCCTCCAATCCCTTATCTAACTAAGTTATCCCCTTACTTTCTGCCATAATATTGTGGAACTAACTGCTACCAAAACTATGCTCTCCCTTGAATTCTAAATCCCCAAGGGACTATATCCCACTTCAACTACTATCTTTTCTACCTCCTCTGCCATGGCATACCATTAAGAATGCAGCACCTCTTTTCAAACCAGAAACTGCTCTGTCTCCAGTGGGCTGACCTACTTAGTTTTCCAAGAATGTCTGAACAACAAAAACCATTGATAGTACAAGATGTGACAAATCAGAATCCTCCCAATGGTGGTTCATTGGCAATGCTAGGTCATCCTGAAGCCCACTTAATGGCACTGGCATGGCTACAGGAATATATGTACCACAATGTCACTGTCTTAATCACTTCCCATCACCTGCCTTTGGACAAGTTGTGCAAGAGGAAGGGGATTTGTACAGACTAAAAATGTAGGGTACTCAGAGTCCTGGATCTTTCAGAGCATTGAGGACAGGTGTATACATGGGATATCAACGCCATGTAGAAAAGAGAGAACATCAAGGGTAGTAAAAGAGGGCTTATGTCTGTGAGCTAACCAAATGCACAAGACCAATTTCTCAAGAGGACTCTGAATTCACAGCTCTATATAACATGAACACTTTTCAGATCTCAAGGGGGAGCTCAGAAAGGATATTTCTCTTAGCAGAAAGAAGACACAGGTCATAACATGACACTAAGTGAAGACAAGTAGATAAATATGCCTCTCATAAAACAGAAGTCATGTCTGGCTGTCACCTGCCTGTACACCAGTGGAGATGATGAGAGAGAATGGGAAGGACAGAGATATCCTGCCCTCTCTCTCCCCCACACCTCTCTGTCTCACAGCCAGCACTTCTGTTGTGGGCCAAACTGTGTCTCTGACTTCCAAATTCATATATTAAAACCCAGCACCTGAAACTGACTCACTGCAGATAGTTCCTTCAGAAAGATGGATGAATTAAAAGGAAGAATCACTATGGGCCCAAATCCCATATGACTGGCATCATTATAAGAGGAAATTTTGACATAAAGATATCAGAATCAAGGTATGGTGGCATATACCTTTAATTCTATCACTTGGGAGGCAGACACAGGAGGACCTCCATGAGTTTGAAGCCACCCTGACACTACATAGTGAATTCAAAGTCAGGCTGCGCTAGAGCAGTACCCTACCTCAAAACAACTACAAAAGTACAGCAGAATATGGTTCTGATTATACACATTTATTTTATATTTTTATTCAATGGGGGGAGGAAAGGAGAAAGACACAGAATTGACACACCTGGGCCTTCAGCCACTGAAATCGAACTCCAGAAGCACAACAGCCCCTTGTGCACATGTGCAACACTGCACCCTTGAGTCACTGTGTGTCTGGTTTACTTGAGACCTGGAGAGTTGAACCTGAGTTTGTAGTCAAGCACCTTAACCACTAAGCAATCTCTACAGGCCTGATTATACACACTTGTAATCCCACTTGCAACACTGTGGAAGGAGAATTCAAGTTTGAAACCAGCCTGGAATGCACAAAGAGACCTTTTTCTAAAAATAAAGAACCACAGACTAACACAGAAAGGCAAGAGGGAACAGAAACTGGAGTGACAAATTTACAACCCCAGACCTCAGGGGAGCCAGGAGCTAGGGAATCCTGGAAGGGGCAGAAAAGGTTCTTCCCTGGAAACTTTGGGAAGACCAGGCTTGCTAGCACCTTCAATTTTGACTGAGAGCTTCTAGAAGGATAAACCTTAATCTTTAAGGAATCTCCCACAAGAACCTCACTAGCTGACCAATCTCTGAGAAGATAAGGCCTATTGCCTCTCATTTTTCCTCATGACTGCCAACACTATTTGTACCCTCGACACACTGATCTTTCATTCTGGAATGGGCTTGGACCTACTTCAGTTTTTATAATGTTAGTCTGGGATTGCCCTCCACATTTCCCCTCCTAGACTCTCCTCAGTCCTTGGTTCCAAGCTCAGTTTGATAGGAAGCTGTTCCCAGTATGCCCCATTTCTCCCAAGACAGCTTGCATTACCCTCACAGGCCTGCAGTCACCACACCTCATTTCTGTCCAAGCCACTATTCCCACATTCCATTACTTATTGTTAAGGCTAAAAATGGAAACTCATTCTGGCTTCATCTCACATCATATGACACATGCCATGGCGGTTAGCCTCCACATGGATATAAGTTGGAGTGGGGTCTCAAATGGAAATTACCATAGGATGGCACAACAGTTAAATCTGGCAGGATGAATTCAGGCCCATTGAGGTCTGGACACTCTGCCTACTTTCTGGTCTTTGCTCAGCAAATTAAAACTTCCTCTACATGCTCATGTGTTTGTACATATGGTCTCCAATTGGTCACCAGCCCAGTAATGGGCCGGTTTGCCAACAGTACTGCCGGCTCACCCAGAGACAAGCTGCATGTGGAGCCTGACATGGTGCCTTCCTCAGGACCCTGCTGAATACAATCATATAAAAAGCAAATGAGGATACTGTCTAAAAAAAAAAAAACACTAATAAACAGAAACATAGAAAACAAAACAGAAACCTACCATGTCATTCATAATGCCCAAATCCCAAGAAAGAAACTCCCAGGTCTACATGGTATCACTACATAATTCTACCAAATTATTAAGGACGAACTAGGAGAAATACTGTTCAACTTCTTCCAGTAAATATGAAAGAAAACAACCCCAACATTTCTTATACCTTGTAGTACTGGGGGTAAAACCCAAGGCTTCATGCAGAGTAGACAAGCACTTTACTATTTAGCTCACAACTTTTTTAATGAAATATGTATTAACTTGATATCAAAAGCAGAAAGAGATCTAGAGAGATGGCTTAGTGGGTAAGATATGTATGAAGCCTAAGAGCTAGGTTCAATTCCCTAGTACCAATGTAAGCTAGATGCACAAGATGGCACATGTGCCTGGAATTTGTTTGCAGTAGTTTGGAAGCCCTGACATGCCCATCCTCCCACCATGTCTTTCTCTCTCTTAAATAAATAAAAAAAATATATTTAAACAGAGAAAAAAGCAAAATGCAGATACAGTGTAACAATATATGCGTCATACATGACAATCACACACTCATAAATTCTAGCATCTCTCAAGGAATATTGAAAAATATACTCCTGACCTATTGAGTTCAACCAAATTATAGGATACAATCTATGGCCATACCACCCTTAACACACCTTACGTTCTCTGATCTCAGAAGCTACGCAGGGTTAGTACTTGGATGGGTGACTCCAAAATTGTAGACTATAAAGTCAATATATATTTAATATTTTAATATAATTATATATTAGTTACATGTAAACACATAAATTTCTGGTATTTAGCAAACCAAAATTAAAATGTAATGCATTTCAACTGCTTTAAAGCAAAGGAAACACCTGAGAACACCCCATAATGTGATTTCCATTCCATGCGGTCATTATCTAGTATGGGATGAGACACTGAAGTGGTGCTGCTGCTTTGGGGTTCCCCATAATCCTGAGGGATTCTGCAAAGATGGTGGAACAAATAGCACCAGAGTTGGATATTGTGGTGCATATCTTGAATCCCAGCCCTTGGGAGGCAGATGTATGAGGATTGCTGTGATTTTGAGGCCAATCTAGGCAAGAGTATGACCCTATCTTGAAAAACGATAAAAGAATAAAAAGAAAAGAAAATAGTGCCAGTGAAACCTGGAAACAGTTTAGGTGGAAGAGATCCAAGACCAAAACAGAAAAAGAGAGAAAGGGGGGGGGGGGATATGAGAAATATATACAGAAAATGGAAATACGACTTGGTGGGATTTTTTTGCCCAAAGAAGACAGTGGATGAAGCAGCCACACCAAGCAAGAGACTGGATCCCACCAGGCAAGTGCAGGAAGGACTCCAGGCACCAAGAGCAGCATAGGCCATGGAGCAAGTTTGCGTTATTGGAAACACAAATCTAAACAGAACTCAGATGGCAGAGCAAAGTTTGGATCACAGCAAACCACAGACACATACTAGAATAAAAATCATGGGAATATGAAATCAAGAGATTTACAGAACATACTATATCCCTCACTTCTCTCTCCTGTGGTAGAGGGAGCAAGTCTCTGGCCAAAGGGCAAGCTCAACAGTGGCTGATCAATTATCTCTACAGGGAAAGGAATCTGATGTGAGTTTTAAACATACTTGCTTTTAACAAGTGAGCACAGGATATGACAGGCATCCTAGGAAAGATAAGAGGATACATTCAAGAAACAGAATACAGAAGAGCTTCTATAAATGTATGATGGGCTCCAGAAGGAGAATAGTCTACATAATTTGGTTGGGAAGTAAAAATAGACAGAATTATAGCAAAGGGTAATCAATTTAGGGATTTTTATTTTATTTTCAATTATTTAAGGGAGAGGAAAATAGACAGGTTGAGAGAGGGAGGGAGAGAGAGCTGGAGGGAGGGAGGGGGAGAGAGAGAGAGAGAGTATGGTTGTGCCAAGGCAGCCAACCACTGCAAACGAACTACAGACATGTGCACTAGCTTGTAGCTTATGTGGGTCCTGGGGAATCAAATCTGGGTCCTTTGGCTTTGGAGGAAGGTTTCTTAATTGCAATGACATCTTTCCAGCCCTAGGGCTTTTTAAAAAAATAAGCAAAAGGAAGCTGTTGCAGTCAGGTTCACATTGCTGGCATAAATCACCCAACCAAGAACAGCTTGTGGGGGATAAGGTTTATTTTGGCTTACAGACTCGAGGTGAAGAATCTCCATGATGGCAGGGGAAAGCAACAACATGAGCAGAGGGTGGACAACACCTCCTGTCCAACATCAGATTAACAACAGGAGAGTGTGCCAAACACTTGCAAGGAGAAACTGGCTCTAGCACCCATAAGCCTGCCCCTAAGAATACACTGCATCCAGGAGGCATTAACTTAATTCATGGGGACCCAGCATTCAAAACATCCAAGTTTATGGGTCATCTGAATCAAAACACCACAGTCTGTCCCTGGCCCCCATGAACTGATAATCATACATGATGCAAAATGCAATGCATTCATCCAACTTTAAAAACCCTCATGGTGTTTATCAATCCTAATGATGGTCAAAGATCCCCATACTCCAACGTCTTTTAACTGAGTTGCAATACCAAAAAAGCCCCCAAACCCATAATGGTACAGAATAAACATTCAAACAACAAAAGATGGCACTGGGCATATCAAATAAATATTCAACTAATACAAGATTTAAACAGAGCAAACATCAAACTCTGTTGCTCCAAGCCCAACAACTCTAGACAGTAATGAGTGTCCAAATCAATTCTAACCAATGATGATTCTCTGGAGTTCAAATTCTGCCCCTCCAGCTAGGCTCCTAACAATTTTGGAAAACTTCATCTGGTGCTGGCACTTCTCCTTGGCAGCCATCCCAAAGTCCCAGCATCTCCACTTAGTCTCCATCGCAACCCACAGTTCATCCTCATGGCTCCATTGGGTTGCCACACAGGTAATCCAAGAAGCCTGGTTCACACTTCCTATGGCCATTTCCCCCTAAAAGAAAACAAAACCATGTTACAAATTCAATGACCCTTTATTTCTTGGATTTTTTTATACTCCACAATACCACGTGGGCTGCCAATTTGTTAATACAGGGGAGAATAAAGCAGACTTTGACGAAGAGGACACTCTTTCAGCATTCAGTCCCCTTCAAAAGAGTGTATATTCTTTCTGTTGTCCCAATGCAGTTCAACTGGCCCATTCTCAATGCTTGTAATCTCTCAAGTGCAGCTGGACAGGGAGAAATTTTGGGCCAACTATTTCATTTCTTTCTGTGCTATATCCCTCTACTCACACCAGTCCATTTTTATGTAATGCAACCCTACACATATCCTCAGGTCATGGGCATAACAGCAAGCCTTTCACGCAAACTGCTTCTATCCCAGTCCCTACAAAGTTCTTTCTCACCCTTATAAGCCAAACTCCATAGTCCATAGTTCTTACTCCATTTAGGTCTTTCAACACTTGTCAGAATAGTCCATCAAGTTGTACTTGCAGCACTGCAAGGTGCCTTTTAGGCCAAGATTTCAAATTTATACACATTCTTCCTTCAAAGCAGTTTCAAAAAGCAAAGCCACAGAATCAAGTTTCTGGCAGAAATAGCCCCACTTCTGGCACCAACTTTACTGGTGCAGTCAGGTTTGCATTGCTTGCAAAAGAAACCTGACAAAAGCAGATGGTGGGAAAATGGATTTATTTTGTCTATATATTCGAGGGAAACTCCATAATTGTAGGGGAAAACAATGGCATGAGCAGAGGGTGAACATCACCTCCTGTCCACCATCAGGTGGATAAAAGCAACAAGAGAGTGTACCAAACATTGGCAAGAGGAAACTGGTCTGTTGGATGTTTTCATTATCAGGGATGTATTCCCTCCCTTGGAGTCGGTCTCCAGTCAAAATCGAGAGTGGTTGATTTTCCCCATTATAGATACTAGATGGAAGGCAAGAAACAATACCTAAAAATTGTTCTCTAATCTCTGTGCCGGCCCTCACACATGAACATGCTCACATGTGTGTGCACATGCACACACGTGTACACACACACACACGGCCAATTTGCCATTGGGAGATCTATCATCACAATACATTAACATTACTGTAGATTGGACAGAGCTGCAACAGAAAAATAGTGAGTTCTTAAGAACTTCTGGACAAAACCAAAAAATTCTTCCAACACTTCACTGACACATAGATTTCTTTCATAATTACATTTTTATTTTAGGTCAGGACCATCTATCCTAGGCTAATCTCCAATTCCATATATAGCTGAGGATAGCTACATTATGCGCTACCATGTCCAATTTATGCAGTGTTGGGGCTCAATCTCAGGTTTTCATGTTTGTTTGGCAAGCACTATACCAACTGAGTTACATTTCCAGCCCCTACTCATAATTTTAAATGTGTCACACAAAATGAAATTGGCATTCCTGTTATTTTCATTAAAAACTTCATAGTAAACATTTCAGCACATTTAAGTATAGTTTTCTTTTGAAAATATATTAGAAATAAACATGTTCTATAGCTAAAAAAAACAAAAAACAACAGGGTAATAAAGAATATCTAAGTCAGGCGTGGCACAATACACCTTTAATCTTAGCATTCAGGAGGTTGAGGTAGGAGAACAATGGTGACTTTAAGGCCATCCTGTGCTTCACCTGTGAGTTCAGGTCATTCTGAACTAGAATGAGACCCTTCCTCAAAAAGAAAAAAAAAATCCCACTGGGTGTAGTACAGCTTGCCTTTAATCTCAGTGCTCACAATACTGAGGTAGGAGGATCTTCATGAGTTCAAGGACAGCCTGAGACTACATAGTGAATTTCAGGTAAGCATGGGCTAGGAAATATCCCAAAGAATTGATTAATGAGATTACATTGTAGAAACTTTCTAATTACATATAATTAAATTATATATATACACCAGAGTGAACAGGCAGCACACAGAATGAGAAAATTTATTCAAGCCATACTTCATATTATGGTTTGATTACAAAATAACCCCATGGCTTATGTTTAACACTTGGTGTTCAGGTGGTGGGGCTGTTAGGGAAGGTTGTGGTACCACTAAGAGGTAAAATTTTACTAAAATAGACCACTGGGGGTGGCCTTTCAGGTTTTGTAGACAAGTCCCACTTCCTGGTCATCACCTCTATTCCTGACTGTGGATGTAATGTGCACATCTCACCACCCACTCCTATGTCATGTCTTCTCTGTCGAGATGGAGTGTATGCTCTGCAATTGTTAGCCAAAATAAATCTTTCATTCCTTAAGCTACTTCAAATATTCAGTTACAGCAATGAGTGAAGTAACTAATACATTTCAGTAAGTGACTAATAGCTAGAATACACAAAGTTTAAATGAATAAAATCTAGAATCAAAAAATTAAACACCAGGGCTGGGGAGATGGAGCTCTCAAGAACACTTGCTGTTTAAATATAAGTGTATGATAGGGCCTGAGACCACTCCAGTTCAGTTTCCCTAGAACAGCTAGAAGTGGCTAATGCATATCTATAACACATGTATATGGAAATCCGGAGAGATCAGTGAATTTTTAGGGCTTATTGACTGAAAAATGGCAGCCTCACTTTGAGTGAGAGACCATGTGTGAAGGAACAGTGAAATAGAGGGGCACCCAAAGTTCTCCTCTGGTCTCTACATAAACACACACATCATTACACACATGTGCATTCACCACACATAAACACACAACATACACCACTTCATACATACTGTACACATATAGTGCAAAAATTAAATAAGTAAATAAGAAAAACCAAAACTCAATCAGTGAATGAACCAATGGACTCGAATATTCTCAAAAGAAAAAAAATACAAATGCCCCATAAATATTTTAAAGTTTTCAACATCCTTAGCCATCAGAAATGCAAATTAAAACTGCCTTCAGATTCCATCTTACCCTAGTCAGGTTAGCTATCATCAAGAAAACATATTAACAACAACTACTGGTGAAGATGTGGAGAAAGAGATGCTATTACTCACTGTTGGTGAAACTATAAAGTGTTGCAGCCACTGTGCAAATCTGAGGGTGTTTTCAAAAAAACTAAAAGTAGAACTTCATGTGAAATTACTCAGCTACATCACTCCGGGGAAAATAAACAAAGGCCTCTATATCTTACCACAAGAATGTACATTCATGTTCAGTGCTGCTCTGTTCACAATAGCTAGGAAATGGAGCCATCCTGGACAGCTATCAACAGATGATTGAATAATGAAAATGTAGTACATATATACCATTGAATTTTATTAACCTATTTGAAAAATGGAATTATAAGCCAGGTGTGGTGGTGCATGACTTTAATTCAAGCACTATGGAGGCTGAGATAGGAAAGTCACTGTGGATTTGAGGCCAACCTGAGGCTACAGACTAAGTTGTACATCAGCCTGGACTAGCATGAAACCCTATTTTGAAAATAAATAAACACCAAAATTATAATCTTCAGAAAGACAAATGAAACTGGCCAATATTATACTAATCTTAAGTAACTCATACTCAAAGACGAATACCACATGTTCTCACTCATATGCAGATCCTAGCTTCTAATTTTTATAGACATATATTATGTGAGAATGCATTCATGCAGAGGCCAGGAAACTAGAAAGTGGCCTATGAGAGAAGAAGGAGTCTTTAAGAAGAAGGTATGGAGAGAGTAATAGAGCATATATAGTATGAATGTGGAAGGATGTATACTGGATGTGGAAGGGGACAAGTTCAGACAGGGGACAGAGAGATGGGGAAAGGCTCAGAGGAAGAGAAATAGTAACCAAAACTAAATATGTATGAAAAATGCCTTATAAAAGCCTGTTTCTGTGTATGCTAATTTATAAATAAAGAAAAAATGTAACATAAGCATGAATCTAATAAGACGTTTTTATTTATTTATTTATTTTGGATTTTTGAGGTAAGGCCTCACTCTTAGCTCAGGCAGACCTGGAATTCATTCTGTAGTCTCATGGTGGCCTTGAATTCTCAGTGATCCTCTTACATCTGCCTCCTGAGTGCTGGGATTAAAGGCATGCACCACCACACCCAGTATAAAACTTGTATATTTAAATAGTATAGCAAGTAATAAAAGACTCAAGGAGCTAAGCACAGTTTGCAAATAGAGAGACTACAACTAATAGTAGGAAACTGAAACCTCAGTCACAGGAAGTCAGATCCAAGAAGTTAAAAGTCTGCATTGACCACAAATCGATCTGGAAGTAGACACATCACCAGTCAAGCTTTAGATGAGAGTTCAGTTCCCCTCATCTCCTTAGTTTCAGCCCAGGGATATGAGAGGAACAGAGAATTCTCGTAAGTCATGCCTAGTTTCCTGCCCCATGGAAACTGAGGGAATAAGTTTGTGTTGTTTTAGGCTACTAACTCATGGATAACTTGTTATACATCCATGGCAAATGTTGCAGTCAGGTTCTAATTGATGGTAGAAATCACCCAACTAAGAGCAGCTTGTGGGGAAAAAGAGGTTTTTTGGCTTACAGGCTCAAGGGGAAGCTCCACATTGGCAGGGCAAACGATGGTATGAGCAGAAGGTGGACATCACCCACTGGCCAACATAATGTAGACAACAGCAACTGGAGAGTGTGACAAACATGGGCATGGGGAAACTGGCTATAACACCCATAAGCCCCCCCCCAACACTCCCTCCAGGAGATGTTAATTCCCAAATCTCCATCATCTGGGAATCTAGCATTCAGAACATCTAAGTTTATGGGGAACACCTGAATCAAACCAACACATTCCACCCTGGCCCCTATAAACATCCATAATGTAAAATATAATGCATTCAGTCCAACTTTTAAAGTCCCCATAGTTTTTATCAATTATAATTATGTTCAAACATCCCCATAGTCCAAGTTCTTTTAACTGAGCCATAATAACAAAAAAAAAAAAAAACCCTCAAAAAACCCATAATGGCAGAGAATAAACATTCACACTGCAGAAAATGGCATTGGGGATTACAAAGAAACATTCAGCCAATACAAGATTTATAACAACCAGGGCAAACATCAAACTGTAACTCCAAGTCCAACAACTCTAGCCAATGACAAATATCCAAGTTCAATAATTCTAACCAACAACAAGTCTCTGGTGTTCCAATTCCGCCCCTCCAGCTAGGGTACTCACAGTCTTGGAAAACTTCATTGGGGCCAACAGCTTTCCTTAGTAGCCATCTTATCATCCCAGCCATGCAGGCATCCAGCAAACCTGCTTCTCTCTGCTGAGACCAGTTCATTTCTATGCAGAGCAACCCTGTACAACTTCTCAGGACACAGGCATAACAGCAAGATTTTCATACAAACTGCTAGCCCAGTCAAAACAAAGCCCTTTCTCACCCTCATAAGCCAAATCTCACACTCCATAGTTCTTATTGCATTCAGGTCTTTCAACTCTGACCAGAATAGTTCATCAAGCTGTACTTACAGCACTGCAAGACATCTCTTAGATTAAGGTTTCAAATCCTTTCACATTACTCTTGAAAATCAGCTTCAAAAGGTCAAATCCACAGAGTCAGGTGTCTAGCAGCAATCCCACTCCTCAGTACTACTTTACTGTTGCAGTCAGGTCCACATTGCTGGTAGAAATCACCCAATCAAGAGTAGCTTGTGGGAAAAAAGGTTTACTTTGGCTTACAGGCTCAAGGGGGAAGCTCCATGATGACAGGGAAAATGATAGCATGAGAAGAGGGAGAACATCACCCCCTGGCCCACATAAGGTAGACAACAGGAACAGGAGAATGTGCCAAACACTGGCATGGGGAAACTGGCTATAACACCCTAAGCCCACCCCCAACAATATACTCCCTCCAGGAGGCATTAATTCCCAAATCTCCATCAGCTGGGAACCTAGTATTCAGAATACTTAAGTTTATGGGGGACACTTGAATCAAACCACCACAGCACAGATACATATTAACATGGCCTCAATAAAAGAACACACAAATAAATTGTAAGCAGAGATACACAAGCAGACACCCTCACTAAGAATGTAGGCAAGGATAATTAACTAAACTGTTAAAAGATGGAAGTTATCCATTGGGAAAGAAAACTGACAACTGAAAGAATTAGCTGAGTAGAACTGAGTGTTTTCTGAGGAAATCTGCTCATACTTAGTCTTCAGTGTTAAAAAGTTACCAATGTCATTATGTAATGTACTTTGCTCACCCAACTCATAACTTGAAGAAATGTGTGTGGATAGAATATGACTTCCATGTTTAGTAAGGTGAGGTAAAACTCCACAGCATAGTCTTCACCATTGATTTTCTTCTTCATCACAACTTAAAGAACAATTATAATACAACTCAATGTCCTCTCACATCCACAATGAATCTTCTACACACTTTCATCAATTTCCACTAACAATCTCCAAAAGTCATTGGCAATATCCAGATGTATTATGTCTCCTCACACTGAAAATACAGCATTCATTATCTAGATAAGCCATGTATTGTCAGGAGCATATGTGTCCACATTGTTAAGAACACATACAACTTAATGCTGCTTATTCAAATTAACCTTTTTTCGGCATCCTTTTGGAAAATAAAACCAATTAATCTTAGCATGGCACTTTTACTTTACTATGAAATGATCTTTGGCTTTTACCATAAAATGATCCATAGCTCAGTTTTATGTAAAACAGGTCCTAAATAAACACTTCTTCAATAACCCAAGTTTACATCACTTAGCACCAGGCTTATGTATAACAGGTACTACATGATAGATAGATAGATAGATAGATAGATAGATAGATAGATAGATAGATAGATAGATATGAACCAGGTATCTAGGGAGATAAATGATGGAAAATTTATATGTAATCCAGAGAGGCTAGTATTGTGGTATATCTATTTAGGCAATTTTTTCTCACTCTAGCCCAGGGTGATGTGGAGTTTACTATGTAGTCTCAGAGTGTCTTCAAACTCAAGGCAATCATCCTACTTCTGTTTCCTGGGTGTTGGGATTAAACACATGCACCACCACAAGGCATATTTTAAACTACAGTTTAAGCACTATTAAGCTATAGCACTGTCTAGGACAAAACTAACATTAACAATCTTTCATTATTTCTTACAACTAAACACATCTCTTAAAATTTTTTAAATAAGAAAAGTGAAGGAAATTAAACTCCAAGTGGAGTTCTCAATGATTTAATTGTGAATCTTTCCAAGAAAAACAATATCATGAAAGATGTATTTTAGGATCCTGACATTCTGTTGCACCCATCCTTTCTTATACAAAGCACAATCTTTTACTAGGAAAAGAAATGTAGCAGGAATGTTCCTATATTAAAGTTCCCAATATTTTTTTAATTAGAAATGTTGCACTAACAGCTTTAAAACAAGAATATGGAGACTGAATAAAGGAATCAGGTGCTGAGTAGTAGAGTTGTGTTTAGCTTGCATAAGTCCCTAGGTTTAATATTCAGCACCTAAAACAAAAAAAAGAAGAAAAGAGAAAAGCAATCAGTAGATGTTCCTATATTTACCTTGGAAAAATACCAAACGAATTAAAAAAATGAGAAAAACTAGCTATTCCTGAAGAAATCTACAAAATCCCTATTTTTTCAAAGAATCAAGAATGCATGGTATTTCTGTATCCCTCAACTTAATTCACA
This sequence comes from Dipus sagitta, assembly GCA_036346955.1. NCBI lineage: Eukaryota > Metazoa > Chordata > Mammalia > Rodentia > Dipodidae > Dipus > Dipus sagitta. The sequence goes on along the minus strand of CM070791.1, from coordinate 16,472,189 downwards.
TGTGACCATGTCTGTGCCAAATATTCTAAAGTCAGTACAGAAAGATATTTTGTGACTCAAGTTGAAGCAAAGGATATTTCCCTGCAACTCTGATATATTGCCAACAAGATTGGCAGTAATGCATTCTTCTTTGCTGTGTTGTAAATATTCAAGCATTTTCTGGACAATAACTGTTATGTTCTGTGCATTTGTAATTCTGTAAAGAAACTCTTGAGTGTATTTAATAAAGAGAAATAAAAACAGTATGATTAAACTATCATACTAAGTGACGTAACCCAGGCCCAGAAAACCAAATGTCACGTGTTCTCTCTCATATGTGGATCCTAGCTACAAATAACTGGACTACTGTGTAAGTAGAAAGAAAACTCAGTAACATATGCTAGCAAGCTAGAAAGGAGATATAAAGGGAGTAGAGCAGGAGGAATGGGGGGACCTAATAGCATGTTAAAGTATATATGTAAGTTGAAGAATAGATTAATGGCGGTGAAAAGGTCTAAGTTAGGTCAGGGGAAGAAGTTAAGTAAGGAAAAGTGGAGGGAGGGCTAATCAAAATCTAAGAGGATATAAATAAGTCATATGGAAACCTACTTTTGGACAATGGAGCACACAGGAGCCATAGATTATTACTAGAAAATTTTCAGTGCCAGGGATGGGATACCTTCCAGTGAATTGTTGGCCAGGGAGGTCCCTGATGCCCCCAAACATTACAGGCCATTTCTGAGGCCCTTGGCTTCCCACAAGGGATAGATGGAAAGACCCTACTGCTGACGTCTCCACATGCTTGGGCTGCAACGTCACTGATAAATCCGCTGGAGCTGAGCTGAAAACTGTGTCCATGTAGACCAGCTGACAGAAAGCTGGAAAAATCCATGCTGCATGCAGTTCAATGGGTAAGAGAGAAATCACCAGTGAAGATACCCAACAGTGGACACTGAAAGCCATATATTTGTCCATCCAGGCCAAATGAGCCAACGGGTGCAATAGTTGGACATCTCTTATGGGGGAAACAACTGCCCTCTAATTTGACTGGACGCCCACTCCATGGGAGACCATATATCCCTGATACTGAAAACCTACACCAGGGTTAGTCATGAGCCCTAGGAGTGTAATGTCTTCTGCTGTCTGGCTAAAAGTATATACTATGCTCACCAAACTGCCCAATAAGCACCTCTTTAAGTATTTATACCCACATATTAATGCTACTCTCATTTTTGGCTAGAGAACCTTCTCTTTTCAGATGACAGTGACCTTGGGATAACTCAGGAGGCACCATGGTGTTGATAAGAAGTGACAGAGGAGTGCTAAGCACTGATATATCACAATCACACCTTCCATGGCTCAGGGTCCATTGCAGAAGAGGTGGCAGTAAGAATGTAAGAGCCAAAGGAAAGGTAAGACTCCTTACAACGTGCTCCTCCAGACACAAAATGGCCTGGATATCCATGAACTCATAATTCCTGACACTGCCTTCTCAAGACCATCATAAGAGGAAGGGAAGATCATGACATACAAAAGAGACTGATAGGGGGAGGGGATATGATGAAGACTGGAGTTTCAAAGGGGAAAGTGGGGGGAGGGGGGAATTACCGTGGGATATTGTTTATAATTATAGAAGTTGTCAATAAAAATATTTTTAAGAAAGAAAAGAGAAAAACAGTACAATAAAACTATGCATGACACCAATGATTATTACTATATTGTTTATATAATATATATTGTAATTTTTATAATAATTATACAATTATTATAAATTCATACAACTTTTATGTAGATCTTTTTAGATGATCTAATCCAGATCATGTAAAAGTGACCAAGAAATGCAAATATTGCTGGTGATGTTGTTCAGTAGTAGAACCTTTGATTAACATTTGGGATCCATCCATAACACCACACACACACACACATCAAAAATAAAAAGTTTCTTATTTTGTTTTTATTTTTAATTTATTTATTGGGGTATGTGTGTCAGTGTGTATTCACACACACACATATGCATGTGTGTGAACATACTTATACTTTTCAGTATTACTGGGGATCTTGCCACTAATGCCAGATATGTGTCCCACTTTTTGCATCTGGCTTAAGTGGGTGCTGTGCAATTGAAACTGGATTTTGCTAGAAAGTATTTTTAATGCTGACTCATTTCCCAGACCCTAAAATTAGATTTTTAAAAAGGAAAATTATCCTGGTTGGGTGACATACACCTTTAGTTCATGAACTTGTGAGGCTGGGTGTAGTGTAATTACCAAGTTCAAGGGTAGTCTAAGCTATGTAGTGAGTTCCAAGTCAGCCTGAACTAGAGTGAGAAAGAAACTAGGAAAAATATTGTCAAACTGTTCAACTTTAAAATCTAAAAACTTTTTTTGATAACTAAGATCTGCTATTTCTACATGCCAGTGATCCATAACAGATCATGTAAAAGTTAAGTAGTTAAGAAGCTTAATACAACAATTCCTAAATATACATTACTTATTTATGCCTCTGACTATGTGCATATGCTCACACATGTATGCACCAATCCACTTCTAAAATCTGTTTTGTGTACTATCTAAAGCAGGAGTTGAAAGCAGTTTCTACTGGAAGGGCAACAGCTCAAGCACATCAAAGTGTAGCAAGCCTGCATGTTCCAGAGTCATGGAAGTATCTTACAGATAACTTTCTGAGTGCTGAGGAATATATCCCTTACTGCTCATACAACCAGAAAGAAGACCAGAGCCACAGTTAGTGCCTATTTGGCTATATTTCCAAGATATAAAATTCTATAAATATCTTAACACCTAGAAATCAATTTGAATTGAAGGGAAATGATGAAAAAGCATCATATACTAGTGTTTTGTGATCAAAGAATATCCACTTAAAGCCAGCTCTGGTAATGCACATTCTAGCACTCAGAGGTAAGAAGATCAGGCATTCACAATACCAGCCTCAGCAACATAGTGAGTTCAAGACCATCTTGGGCTATATGAGGCCCTGTCTCAAAACAGTCAGTCAAACAAACAAACAAACAAACATAAATAAAAACCTAATAGATTTGTCAAATATGTTCAAAATCTCTATGGCTTTCTGATTTTGGGTTCCTTTCAGCCAGAGCTTAAAGGACAATAAAATATTTTACAATATTACATATATAATTTCTTGTATATGTACAAGTTATATGCATGTGTGTTTGTACAGTCATGTGTGTGTGTGAGCATATGCTTGTATGTGTGCATGTGTGTGGTTGATATGTATCTTCAATTGCTTCTCCATCTTTTTTATTTGAGAATAGATCTCTCTCACTGAACCTGGAGCTCACTGATCTGGCTACACTAGTAACAAGCCCCAGGGATCACCTGTATTCTCCCCAGGCACCTTGTTTTGCATTTTTACATGGAAATCTGAACTCAGGACCTCATACACTTTGTTCACAAAACTATCTTTCAGCCAAAATTATGTTTGTTTGTTTGTTTTTTATAAAGTGACCTTTAATCCCAGCATACAAAAGCAAGACATAGGAGGATAGCTGTGAGTATGATACTAGCTTGGGACTACAGAGTGGCTTACAAGTCAGCCTGGGATAGAGTAAGACCATACCTTAAAAAAATCAGGATAAAATGTTCTTTTATAATCCCCAATGCAAAAAGAAAAAACAAAACTACTTGTAGAAAAGTAATGGTTTTGTACATGGGATGAAGTAATATATAATCAAAACTTACATCTAGGAGTTAGCTCTATCACTCATCTCTTTAAAAAGTTTAAATGAGTGTCTATTTACAATAAACAAGATATTTCTCTTGAACCATTATATATATATATATATGTATATATGTATATATATATATATATATATATATATATATATATACACACACACATATATGTATATATATATATAATAACATATATATATATAATAACATATATATATATATATATGTGTGTGTGTGTGTGTGTGTGTGTGTGTGGATTCCAAGTACACCATAAGGCTGTATAGTACCAGGATATCCTCAGATGCCTCTGTAAAATCTACACTTGCAGACTCTTCTGGCCAAGACCGTGACCACCTAAACTGTGCCACACATCCCCAGGAAAGAAAGGCAAGACATGAAGGATTTACTGGGTCTTTTAGAGGAGAGAAATCTCCAGTAGGTTGCCAGTGGGAGGGCACAGAGGGGAAAAAACAGGGAATTGCTGGTTCCCTCGCATGTGGGGAGCCCACAAGTCCCTCACCCCCCCCCCAAGCAGCCACCCTACCCACAGACCCAGCTTCAGGATACTCCCACACTTACTGTAGGAAAAGGGTCCCAGGCCAACATAGTTACACTTGCCTTACTGCACAGGAGCGATCGCTCTGCTACCTCTGCCCATGAGTGACCTTGGGCAGGGTCCACCTGCTGGCCTATTGGAGCTCAGGCTCCATTGATCCATTTGCCTTCCATGTGTGCGCCATCTCCCATCCCTGCTTGTGCAAGCTTAGCATGCTCGGCCCATTTGCTCACTTACTGCTCTGGCTGCCATACATTCACACACAAGTCCAGGCCCATTCCAACTGCCCATGCGAACTTAGGCTGTCTCTGCCCAACTGCCTGTGTCAGCTGAGGTGCCAGCCCCTCCCTGTCTGCTGCGCCAGCTGACCACCATTGTCCTGTTGTAGGGGAGCTCAAACTGCTTCTGGGTCCCAGTGTTCTGCCACACTGGAGTTTAGGCTGCTTCAGTGCCTGGCGCCTCAGTGTCCCTTCTAGCTTGAGCATAGGCAGCTTTGGCGCATTACCACAGGAGAGCTCAGGGAACTTTTGCACCCCTGCCAGGCAGAAGATCAGGCAGCTTTGGCAAGTGACAGCCAAAGCCCAGACTGACTGGCATCTGCCTCAGGCTGCTTAAGCTTCCCACTGTGCTTGAAATCAGGCTGATCCACCCACCTATGTGCCCATACACTGTGATGGGCAGACCACAGAGCAAAAGAAATGATGTGAAAAATCAAATGCAAGAAAACCCAGTTAGATCACCCAGTCCTAAAATGAATATCTCTAATCAAAACATAGAAGAGTCATTAGGATTGAAAGACCAAAATGAAGCTATGAGCAATGCAGCCCAGGCCAAGCTACTGGGAGAACTTGCAGAAAAGCAACAATGGACCAATAATCTTGTGGATGCTGCCATCACTAGACTATACCAAATAGATAACAAAATGGAAGCAATTCAAAGACAGTTAAGAGATATGAAGGAGACTAAAAAAAAAGAGGACCTCAAAAATCAGCTGGCCATGCTAAAGACATAAAGAAATACAAGGATGAATTCCAAGAAGCATCCAGAAAATCAGAAAATGATGTGAAAAGAGAGCTTGACAGAGGGATGGAAACTATATATAGAAAAGCAGTAGAAAATGCAAACCTAATTGAACAAGTCCAAAACTCTAGAAGCTCTCAAGAATAGAGTCAGCCATGTGGAGGATAGAAACCCTGATCTGGAAGACAAGATGGAAGAAACAGTACGAGAGTTCAAAAGTTTCAGTAAGTTCCAGAGTTTCTGTGAACAGAACATAAGGGAATTGTGAGATAACCATAAACGTCCTAATATCAGGACCATTGGAATACCTGAAGGAGAAGAAACTCAGATGGAAGGCATGGAGAACCTATTTACCAAAATAATTGAAGAAAACTTCCCCAGTCTCTCAAAAGAAAGGCCCATCAAGATACAAGAAGCTAACAGAACTACAAAGAGACTGGACCAAAGGAGAAACTCTCCAAGACATATTGTCATTAAGACTCTAAACATTGACACCAAAGAGAAAATCCTAAAAGCAACCAGGGAAATACAGCACAACACTTTTAAAGGTAACCTCATCACAATTACTTCAGACTTCTCAATGGAAACCCTGAAAGCTAGAAGGGCCTGGAATGAAATATTGCAAAGTCTAAAAACCTATGGCTTCCAACCCAAACTACTCTACTCAGCAAAATTATCCCTCATAATAGATGGTGAAAGAAAAACTTTCCATGACAAAACTCAGATTTACAATTATATGAACACAAAACCAAATCTACAGAGAGTATTAGAGACAATTCTCCACGGAGAAGAATCAAATAAGCACACTCAAATGCCTACAAGAAGCAGATCAAAATAACCAAACTCAGAGAAGGCACAAAACCTTCAAAGTCCATGAAAACACAAAACGACATATACCATCACAATATGGCAGGGATCAAATCTAACCTCACAGTCACTACCCTAAATATTAATGGCCTTAATTCACCCATCAAGACACACAAGTTAACAGGATGGCTAAAAAAATTAGACCCCTCAATCTGTTGTCTTCAAGAAACCAACCTAACCACTAAAGACAGACACCTCCTCAGGGTGAAAGGGCAGAAAACAATATTCCAAGCAAACGTGACTAAGAAGCAAGCAGGCATAGCTATATTAATATCGGATAAAATAGACTTCAAACCAAAAATAAACAAAAAAGACAAAGAAGGCCACTCCCTACTTATCAAGGGAATGATCCATCAAGAGGATGTTACAATCATAAATCTGTATGCACCAAACACAGGGGCACCACAGTTCATAAAACAAAACCTACTTGACAATAAAACAGAAATAAGCACTAACACCATCATAGTTGGGGACTTCAATACACCATTATTAGTAATAGACAGATCATCCAAACAGAAACTCAACAAGGAAGTAAGAGAGCTCAACAGAACCATAGATCACTTAGACCTAACAGACCTATCTACAGAACATTCCAATCCAAATCCACAGACTACACATTCTTCTCAGCAGCCCATGGAACATTCTCTAAAATAGATCATATACTAATGGGTCACAAAGCCTGCCTCCATATATTTAGGAAGATTGACATAATTCCCTGCATGATATCAGATCACAATTCTATATTGCTAGAAATTAACAACAAAAGACCCACCAAGAATCCCATCAGTACCTGGAAACTGAACAGCACACTTTTAAACAATGAATGGATAGTGGACGAAACAAAAAGTGAAGTTGCAAAATTTCTAGAAATGAATGACGATGAGAATACATCATACAAAACTTATGGGACACAATAAAGGCAGTCCTCAAGGGAAAATTCATAGTGCTCAATGCCTTCATAACAAAGACAGAAAGATCCCAAATCAGTAACCTAACCTTCCTACTAAGGGAACTAGAAAAGCAAGAAAAATCCAACCCAAAAAGCTCCAAAAGGAGAAAGAAAATTAAAATCAGAGCAGAAATTAATGAATTGTAAACTAAGAAAGCAATTAAGAAAATTGACAACCAAAGAGCTGTTTTTTTTTTTTTTTTTTTTTTTTTTTTTAGTCAGTTCTGTATTCAGCAAATACAGTCAGTTTGGTACCATTATTAGGCTCATGCGTGACCTACCCCCTCCCCTTGGCCCCTCCTTGTTGAGGTATACGGGTCATGCATTGCGGAGTTAGCCCACAGTTATGGGTAAGCTAAATGTCTCTGCATATCATGACCCAACATGTGACTCTGACATTCTTTCCGCCCCCTCTTCCGCAAAATTTCCCTGAGCCATGTTGGGTTCATTTTTGGTCTGCTTCAGTGATGAGGTGTTGGGGGCCTCTGAGGCTCTGGCTTTCTGATTTGGTAGGAGTTGATTTTTCCCTGTGCTGATCTCCTTCCCCCTTGTGCTGGTATCCGGTTCATCAGGAAAACAGCCCCCTTGCTTGTTTCTCCAATTTTTCTTAGTTTCAGCCGGGGCCCTTTTGAGGTATGATGGGGTGGCTCTCTCCTTAGGATCTACATCTATCTGAAAAAGAGAAGCAGATTCTCCAACGGAGAGTAAGTTAGCACCAGGACAAATGAGATAACCCTTACTTTTTTTTTTATAGAGAATTTAATAGGTGTAGGCCCTCTTGTAGCCCACAATTGATGGTAGCTTGATATTGGAGAGTGGGCTTATGTTTGGATCTGGTTCTGACTTGTTGCCCAGCTCCAGCTATGGGTCCCATACCACTGAGGAGATCAGTTAGCCAAATTGAGAGCAGTTGGATCCCCACCATGGCTGTGTGCCCCCACTGCACTTGTGTGGGCATCACACCAAGTTATTTGCTGCTAAGTAGGTTAGACCATGCGTTGCTTCGATATATATTGGTCATTTTCCCCCAGTCGCCCATGCAGCACCTTCTGGCACTAGACACGCTGACTGTCTGGGGACTGACTCTCTTCCAACTTCCAGCCATGCCATTCTAATTTGCATGTCAATCACATAAGGTATCTTCAGCAGTAGGGTCTTACCACTAACTTTGGTGGGTCATCAAGTACTCTGACAGAAATCTGTCTGTCTTTTAGGAAACCTTGTAGGTCTCTCTGATCAAAAGCTCATTGTGGATGATAGCCCCATGCTGGATCTGGGAGTTACAGGTCAGTGCCCACTAAGAAAATGAGGAAAAAGATAACTAATATACAAGAGTTAGAGATAAGAGAGAGAGAGAGACAGGGAGAGGGGAGTGAGGGAGGGAAGATGTAGGAGATTAAGGTTAGTCTTAATCTTACCCTCTCCAGTGTCTTGTGGTTCAGGTGTTCCCTGTAAGGGCCTGGTGAAGGATCAGCCATTTGGTCTGTCTTTTAGTAAGTAGAAGATTATGGTACCATTGCCGTTTGGGTCTAGATTTGTGTTTCCCACTACTTTGATGCCCTCCCCTCCCTCCCCTTCCATCCTAGTGTAGTCTAGGAGATGCTTGCTGGGTATGTAAGGTATCTTCGGTAGATTCAGGTTAGGTGCTGTAGATGAGTGAGACTATGTGGCGATTTGTTTTCTGTGATTGGGTAAGTTCACTGAGAATGATCTGTTCCAGGTTTAACCATTTTTCCTCAAATTTCATTGTGTCATTTTTTTCTTACTGCTGTATAAAATTCCATTGTGTAGATATACCACATCCTAGTTATCCATTCTTCTAGTGATGGACATCTGGGTTGATTCCAACAATTAGCCATTACAAATTGAGCCACTATAAACATGATTGGGCAAATCTCTTTAGTCTATGGTTTGAAGGTTTTAGGGTAGATGCCCAGTAAGGGAATAACTGGGTCTGTTGGTATCTCTATACTCAGCTTTTTCAGAAGTCTCCATATTGCTTTCCAAAGTGGTTGTACCATCCTACATTCCCACCAACAGTGGATGAGTGTTCCTACTTCTCCACATCCATGCCAGCATTTATTTTTATTTGATTTTTTGATGTTTGCTATCCTTATTGGGGTAAGGTGGAATCTCATAGTTGTTTTAATTTGCATTTCTCTGATGATTAGGGATGATGAACATTTTCTTAAGTGTATGTTTGCCATTTCTATTTCTTCCTCTGTGAACTGCCTGTCCATCTCTTTGCCCCATTTTGTGAGTGGGGTGTTTGACTTCTTACTGTTTAGATTTTTGAGTTCTTTGTAGATTCTAGAGATTAGTCCTCTATCAGTTGGATAACCCACAAATATTTTCTCCCATTCTGTGGGTAATCTATTGGCCTTGCTTATTGTATGCTTGTCTGTAAAGAAACTCTTCAGCTTCATGTGGTGCCATTGGTTGAGTGACGGTTTAAGTTCATGAGCTACTGGGGTTTTGTTCAGGAAGTCTTTTTCCATTCCTATATCATGGAAAGTACTTCCTAAATTTTCTTCCAGTAGTATTCAAGTTTTTTATGTTATATTGAGATCTGTGATCCATTTGGACTTGAGTGTAGTGCATGGTGAAATGTGTGGGTCAAGTTACAGTTTCCTGCATATGGTTATCCAGTTTGTCCAGCACCATTTGTTGAAGATGCTGTCTTTTTTCCAGCCTATATTGTTTGGGCCTTTATCGAATATCAAGTAGCTATAGTTGCTTGACCCAAAGTCCAGGTCCTCAAGTCTATTCCATTGATCTATACTCCTGTTTTTATGCCAGTACCATGCTGTTTTTATTACTATGGCTTTGTAATGTAGCTTCAGATCAGGTATGGTGATGCCTCCAGAGGTATTTCTTTTGCTGAGGATACGTTTGGAAATGCGAGGCCTTGTGCCTTTACATATGAAATTTGAGGTCATTTTTTCTATCTCTGTGAAGAACACTGTAGGGATTTTAATTGGAATTGCATTAAATCTGTATATTGCCTTTGGTAGGATTGTCATATTCACATTGTTAATTCTGCCTATTCAGGAACATGGGAGGTCTTTCCATTTTTTCAAGTCCGCCTCAATTTCTTTTTTGAGTGTTTTTATGTTTTCATTGTATAGATCTTTCACTTCCTTGGTTAACGTTATTCCAAGGTATTTTATTTTTTTTGTTGCAATTGAAAATGGGACTATGTCCCTTATTTCTTTTTCTGTATCTTTGTCCTTTGCATAAAGGAAGGCTACTGATTTTTGTGCATTGATTTTGTATCCTGCTACTTTGCTATAGGAGTTAATCACCTTCAGGAGTTTTGGGATGGAGTCTCTCGGGTCTCTTACATATATAATCATGTCATCAGTGAATAAAACTAACTTAACTTCCTCCTTTCCAAATTGTATCCCTTTTATTTCCTTCTCCTGTCTTATTGCTTGAGCTAGGACTTCCAGTACTATATTGAAAAGCAGAGGTGAGAGTGGACAACCCTGTCTTGTTCCTGATCTTAATGGGAATTCCTCCAGTCTCTCTCCATTAAGTATTATTTGGGCCTTCGGAGCTTTGTATATTGCCTTTATTAGGTTAAGATATGAACCAACCATGCCAATTCTCTCCAATGTTTTGAACATGAAGTGATGTTGAATCTTGTCAAAGGCCTTTTCTGCATCTATTGAAATGATCATGTGGTTTTTATGTTTAATGTTGTTTATGTGGTGTATTATATTGACAGATTTCCATATGTTGAACCACCCCTGTGTTCCTGGGATGAATCCCACTTGGGCAAGGTGGATCAAAATCCCTGTTGTTGTTGTTTTTTTTAATGGAAAGAGCTGGTTTTTGAAAAAATAAACAAGATTGACAAATCCCTGGCTGATTTGATCGAAGAAAAAAAAAAACGATGCTTCATCTTAACAAAATTTCAAATGAAAAAGGAGAGATCACAACAGACATAAGTGAACTTTTTAGAATAATCAAGATATATTTCAAAAACTTCTACTACACAAAACTGGATAATATGGAGGAGATGTTTAAATTCCTGCATGCATACCATCTATCAAAGCTAAACTCAGAGCAGATTAATCTCCTAAACAAACCTATCACAACCACTGAGATTGAAACAGTAATAAAAATCCCCCCCCCCCCAAAAAGAAGAGTCCAGGACCTGATGGCTTCTCAGCTGAATTCTATCAAACCTTCATGGAAGATCTGAAACCAATCTTCCTCAAACTGTGCCACACAATTGGAGTACAGGGAAAGCTACTCAACTCCTCTTATGAAGCTAGTATCACCCTAGTTCCAAAACCAGGCAGAGATGCCACAAGAAAACTACCAGCCTATTTCCCTGGTGAACTTAGATGCAAAGATCCTGCACAAAATCCTTGCAAACTGAATCCAACAACACATCAAAAGCAATATCCAATCTGATCAAGTGAGATTTATCCCAGGAATACAGGGGTGGTTCAACATACGGAAATCTGTCAATGTATTACACCACATAAACAAGGTTAAACACAAAAACCACATGATCATTTCGATAGATGCGGAAAAGGCCTTTGAGAAGATACAACATCACTTCATGATCAAAACACTGGAGAGAATTGGCATGGTTGGTTCATCTTAACATAATAAAGGCAATATACAAAGCTCCTAAGGCCCAAATAATACTCAATGGAGAGAGACTGGTGGAATTCCCATTAAGATCAGGAACAAGACAGGTTTGTCCACTCTCACCTCTGCTCTTCAATATAGTACTGGAACTGCTAGCTCGAGCAATAAGACAGGATAAAGAAAGAAAAGCAATATAATTTGGAAAGGAAGAAGTTAAGTTAGCTGTATTCTCTGATGACATGATTGTATATGTAAGAGACCCAAGAGACTCCATCCCAAAACTCCTGAAGCTGATTAACTCTTATAGCAGAGTAGCAGAATACATAAATCAATGCTCAAAAATCAGTAGCCTTTCTATATGCAAATGACTAAGATACAGAGAAAGAAATAAGGGACATGACCCCATTTTCAATAGCAACAGAAAAAAAATACCTTGGAATAACATTAACCCAGGAAGTGAAAGATCTATACAACAAAAACATAAAAACATTCAAAAAGAAATTGAGGAGGACTTGAGAAAATGGAAAGACCTCTCATGCTCCTGGATAGGCAGAATTAACATTGTAAAGATGGCAGTCCTACAAAAGGCAATACACAGAGTTAATGCTGTTGGGAGCTGTAGCTGCTTTTTGACCGTGGGAACTGCAGCTGGTCTTGGATCTCCAGGCATAGAGGCCTTATCATATGGCCTTGGTGGATCAGACTTCAGACATGAAGGCATTGTTTTGAGAAAGTTTTATTTTCTGTATATAAGCTTGTGTCTGTCTGAATAAACTTGAGCCTTGATCAGAACTTGTTTTGGCTCCATTCCTTGTGTTCTTGTCTCAGGTTCATTTCCACTCCCTCCTTCGGGGTCTGTTTAGACTCGTGCCACAGGCTGGCACAGCATGACACCCAGAACATGGACCTGAATACGAGGGGCTTCAGTGAGGAATGCCCACATCAACCCAGGATCCATGGAAGAAAGTGAAATTAACAAGAGGACTGTAGTTGACTGCTCAGTGTTCTGGAATAAGGTAAGTTGGCGCAATTATGGGACAAGCAAAGAGTCACAAGGAGCAATTGCTGTAGTAAAACATATTTTAAAAACACAAGGAATTGGGGTTGCTTCAAGTTCTTTTAGCAAATTTTTTGATTTTATTAATAAAATGAACCCTTGGTTTATAGAGCAGGGAAATGTTGATTCAGATGCTTGGGAGAAAGCAGGGAAAGAATTAAATGTCTTTTTACAAACTCATCGTCCCAATAAGGTTCTGGTAATTGCTTTTTCCTTATGGTCTTTGATAAAGGATGCCTTAGATTCAGGTACAAAAGATAATTTAGTGAAGCAAATGGTAGATCACACTCAAGATGTCATTGAAGAAATTAGAAGTCAAAGTTCTGGAAAAGGGACACCTGTAACTTACAAAGAATTGAATAAAGCATTGCAATCTTTAAAAAGTTTCTAAGGAAGATAGTGACAAGGAAGAGGAGGAAATAGAGCCAGAAGAAGCAGCAGAATTAGAGGAAGAAGCCGCTAATTATCATGCAGATTGGGACCCACCGCGTCCCTCTGCCCCCATGCCCTCCACATAAGTATATGTAGCAGAATTAAAAAATGAGGAGGCAACTGACCTGACTTCTAAGCCAACCTGCCTCAAAATAACAAAATTTGCTTTAGTTACTCCTAATAAAATTATTTCCAAGTGTGTTATTGGTATTAATGACATAAAATTGTATTAAGACTACTTTCTTGTTAGTAATAGGATTAATCAATTTGGGTAATTTTTTTAATAGCCTTATAAGAAAGATGGTTAATGGTGCGGTGAGATAAACTGATTGAAGGAACTGGGAAGAAATTTTTCAATGTTGGGACATAGAATGCTCATTAAAAATGCTTTTTGAGTGGTACTTAGATCAGAATGCTAAAGTATGTAAATAAAGGTGTGTGGATGTAGAAAAGAAAATTTCAGGCTAAACCTAAACACCATGCCTAAAGTTAGAGGTTTTTAAACTGTTTACAATCTCTTAAGGGGAAAGAAAACACTAATTTTCAGGCTAAAATATGTTGGGATAGCTTGCTTAGGCTTTATCAAATTTAAGTCATGGGTAAAACATAAAATTGTTTTATGTTAATAAAAATTTTGTGGTACATGAAATCAATAGCTATCAAGTTTAAGCAAAAATCATTGGTTGTCAAATAATGTTTTTTTCTTTCAAAAAGATTTATCAAGAGTTATATTAATATTTAGCTAGCTGTTTTGGCTCAGAAAAGACCAGATTCTACTCTATTGTATGTAAAGTAAATGTCTCAATTTTGACATCTTAAGTCCAGTGCTTATAACAAAATTAATTCTTAAGATATATCCCCTACTTTAGGGTACAGCCTCATGCTCAAACAATATTCAAGATCCATGGTTCTGATTCCAATGTTCTCTGGGTAATTGGTAACCACACAGGTATCTGAACTAATCAATGATGTTTTCAAACACAGATGCTAAGACGTTATACTGTTTTACTTGTCCTTTTCTGACAATTATTCTGGTTTCATTTGTGCTTCTGCTCAAATGGGAAAAGCTACTAAACATGTTATTACTCATTGTCTTCATTCTTTTAATGTTTTAGGAGTACCTAAACAACTGAAAACAGATAATGGTCCAGGATATACAAGTGCAGGATTTAAGCACTTTTGTTCTTCTTTTAATATTGAGCATGTTACTGGATTTCCTTATAACTCCCAAGGGCAAGGTATCGTTGAAGAAGCAAATAAAACATTAAAAATCTGGTTACAAAAAACTAAAAAGGGGGAAATGACACAGGGATCAGTAACAAGATGATTAAATCATACTTTGTTTATTTTAAAGTTTTTACTTTTGGCTGCAAAAGGGTTTTCTGCTGCTGACCATTTTTGGCATGCGCAAACCAAGACTAATTATGCTAAAGTAATGTGGAAAGATCCATTGACTAAAAAATGGAGTGGACCCAACCCTGTATTAATATGGGGATGAGGATCTGTTTGTATTTTTTCACAGAAAGAAAATGGGGCCAGATGGTTGCCAGAACATTTGGTCTGGTATGCAGGCCACGAGATTGAACAAGAGGACATTGCTGATCCTGATGATATGGTGTCATCTACATCTTGCTTACAGTGAAGTCTACTGTACTGTCCTCAGGACTGTGGTTGTCAGACAATTGACATCAACACACTTACATGTGGAAAATTGCTGCTGCTATGGGAAGTATCAACGGTTACATCTGCCAGCAATAATTCAAATAGTCTTCTGAAGGGAACTGTCATGACCACCTTATGCCCTGATGTTAGGAAATTTGAATATTGCTTGGTATCACGGGTCTGAAGGAATGTTTAATGTTACCTGTGATACTTATAGTCTGTCCAATTGTATTTCTCATGATTATAAAACTGTAATGATTGTCAAACAACCTGCATTTGTTATGATCCCTGTTAATCTTTCAAAGACTTGGTATTCTGATAAGGGTATTCAAATTCTAGAGGAGGTTAAAAATAGTTTAAGTAGACAAAAGAGAGTTGTAGGTTTAGTTATTGCTGGGATTGTTGCATTTATTACATTATTAGCTTCTATTACTACTGCTGCTGTTGCTCTTACACAAGAAGTTCATACTGCACACTTTGTTAATAATTTAGCTAAGAACGTTTCTGTTGCTTTGGGAACTCAAGTAGCCATAGATAAGAAGTTAGAAGAAAAAATATATGCTTTGTTTGATGTAGTGACATATTTAGGAGAGCAAATTCAAGGAATGAAGATTAGAGCTCAATTGGAATGCCATGTAGATTACCAATGAATCTGCATAACCTCTAAAACTTACAATGCTAGTTATGAAGATTGGGTAAAGGTCAAAATGCACTTGGAAGGAATTTGGCAGCATGGTAACATTTCATTAGATTTGGTTAGTTTACATTCAGAAATTCTAGCTATACAGAACAGTCTTCTTGATTTTGATGCCACTAAGGCTGCTAATGATTTACTTACTGCAATTAAGTCCTTGTTGCCTGGTTGGAACTCTCTAAATTCCTGGATAAGCAGCTTTGCAGCTGTGGGAGTTTGCCTTCTGCTTCTCTTATGCCTATTGCCTATTTTCTTCAAGTGTCTAATAAAGTTTATTGTGAATGTTTGCACAGAGGTCCAAGGTATGCACTATAGAGCATGGCCTTGGCTCCCTCAGACTTTATCCTAATTCTCCCTGAATTTTGTCTGGCTGGTAGCCAGAGACAGGTAAGATCAGGGGAGGAGGCATCCAACCTAAGACAGGGATGTATTGAAGGATAATACGTTTGTCCTATGACAGGTAAGGATATTCCTCTGCCTCTGACAACCTAAGACAGGCACAGTCGCTTCTTTTAATAAATAAAGAAGGGGGAGTTGTCGGGAGCTGTAGCTGCTCTTTGACCATGGGAACTTCAGCTGGTCTTGGATCTCCAAGTATACAGGCCTTATCGTTTTATGGCCTTGGTAAAGCAGACCTCAGGCACAGAGGCATTAACGGCCTTGGTGGAGCAGACTTCAGACATGAAGGCATTGTTTTGAGAAAGTTTTATTTTCTGTATATAAGCTTGTGTCTGTCTGAATAAACTTGAGCCTTGATCAAAACTTGTTTTGGCTCCATTCCTTGTGTTCTTGTCTCAGGATCATTCCCACTCCCTCCTGCGGGTCCGTTTCAATTTGTGCCACAGGCTGGCACAAATGCAATTCCAATTAAAATCCAGTGTTCTTCACAGATATAGAAAAAAAATGATCTCAAATTTCATATGGAAAGGCAGAAGGCCTCGAATATACAAGCATATCCTCAGCAAAAGAAATGCCCCTGGAGGCATCACCATACCTGATCTAAAGCTATATTACAAAGCCATAGTAATAAAAACAGCATGGTACTGGCATAAATACAAGAGTATAAATCAATGGAATAGACTTGAGGACCCGGACTTTGGGTCAAGCAACTATAGCTACTTGATATTTGATAGACCCAAACAATATATGCTGGAAAAAAGACAGCATCTTCAACAAGTGATGCTGCACAAACTGGATAACCATATGCAGGAAATTGAAACTTGATCCACACACTTCACCATGCACTGTACTCAAGTCCAAATGGATCAAACAACTCAATATAAGACCAAAAACTCAGCTACTAGTGGAAGAAAATATAGGAAGAACTTTCCATGATATAGGAAAGGAAAAAGACTTCCTGAACAAAACCCCAATAGCTCTTGATCTTAAAGAGTCACTCAACCAATAGGATCACAAGAAGCTGAAGAGTTTCTTTCCAGACAAGCATACAATAAGCAAAGCCAATAGATTACCCACAGAATGGGAGAAATTATTTGCTGGTTATCCAACTGACAGAGTCCTAATTTCTAGAATCTACAAAGAACTCAAAAACCTAAACAATAAAAAAATCAAACAACCCACTCACAAAATGGGGCAAAGAGCTGAACAGGCAGGTCTCAGAGGAAGAAATACAAATGGCTAACACACCCTTAAGAAAATGTTCATCATCCCTAATAATCAGGGAAATGCAAATTTAAAAAACTATGAGATTCCACCTTACCCCAGTAAGGATAGCAAACATCAAAAAATCAAATGAAAATAAATGCTGGTGACAATGTGGAGAAGTAGGAACACTCATCCACTGTTGGTGGGAATGTAAGATTGTACAACCACATTGGAAAGCAATATGGAGACTCCTGAAAAAGCTGACTATAGAGATACCAACAGACCCAGTTGTTCCCTTACTAGGCATCTACCCTAAAACCCTTAAACCACAGGCCAAAGAGATTTGTTCAACCATGTTTGTAGCAGCTCAATTCGTAATAGCTAAGAGACAGAATCAACCCAGATGTCCATCACTAGAAGAATGGATAACTAAGATGTGGTATATCTACACAATGCAATTATACACAGCAGTAAGAAAAAATTACACAATGAAATTTGAGGAAAAATGGTTGAACCTGGAACAGATCATTCTCAGTGAACTTACCCAATCACAGAAAGATAATTGCCACATAGTCTCACTCATCTACAGCCCCTAACCTGAATCTACCCAAGATGCCTTACATACCCAGCAAGCATCTCAATGACTAGACAATAGTATGGGTTGGGAGGGAGGGAGGGGAGGGCAAGGGAGGAGGTGGGAAACACAAATCTAGACCCAAATGGCAATGGTACCATAAAATTCTACATCCTAAAAGGCAGACCAAGTGGTTGAACCTTCACCAGGCCCTTAGAAGGAACATCTGAGCCACAAGACACCGGAGAGGGTATGATGAAGACTGACCTTAAACTTCTACAGCTTTCTCTCTCTATCTCTCTCCCTCTCTTTTCTCTCTAACTCTTTTATATTAGTTATCTTTTTCTTCCTTTTCTTAGTAGGCAATGACCTGTAGCTCCCAATACCAGCATTTGGCTATCATCCACAATGAGCTTTTGATCAGAGAGACCTACAAGGTTTCCTAAACAAAGACAGATTTCTGTCAGAGTACTTGATGACTGACCAAAGGTAAGTGGTAAGATCCTACTGCTGAAGACACCATATGTGGTTGACACGTAAAATGGAATGGCATGGCTGGAAGCTGGAAGAGAGTCAGTCCCCAGACAGTAAGCACATCTAGTGGCAAAAGGTGCTACATGGGTGACTGGGGGAAAATAACCAATATCTTTCCAAGCACCATGGTCTAACCTACTTAGCACCAAATAACCTGTTGTGATGCTCACACAAGTGATATTGTGGTGCACAGCCATAGTGGGAAACCAACTGCTTTTGATTTGGTTAAATGATCCCCTCAGTAGTACAGGACCCCTAGCTAGAACTGGGAAAAAAAAAGTCAGAACCATATGCAAACATAAGCCTGCTCTCCATTATCAAGCTACCGCCAATAGTGGGCTATAAGAGGGCCTACAGCTATTAAATTCTCTATAAAAAAGTAAGGGTTATCTCATTTGTCAGGTGCTAATTTTATTCTCCTTTAGAGAATCTGCTTCTCTTTTTCAGAGAGATGCAGATCCTAAGGGGAGAGCCACCCCATCATACCTTAAAAGGGCCCTGGCTGATACTAAGAACAATTGGCAAAACAAGCAAGGGTGCTGTTTTCTTAGTGAATGTGGTACCATCACAATGGTGAAGGAGATCAACACAGAGAATAATCAACTCCTACCAAATCAGATGTCCAGAGACCCAGAGGCTCCCAACACCTCATCATTGAAGCAGACCAAAAATGAACCCAACATGGCTTAGGGAAATTTTGCGGAATAGGGGGCAGATAGAATGTTAGAGTTGGGTCATGATATACAGAAACATTTATCCTACCCATAACTGTGGGCTAACTCCATAATGCATGATCCATTTACATCAACAAGGAGGGGCCAGGGGGAGAGTGTAGGACATGGATGAGCCTAACAATGGTACCAAATTGACTGCATTCGCGAGTACAAAACTAATTAATTAATAAAAAAAAAACTACACTTGCTGGGATGGAGAGATGACTTAGACGTTAAGGCACTTGCTCTCAAAGTCTAAGGACCCCAATAGAGCTAGTATCCTTGTACAGCCAGATGCAAAAATTGGTGCTTGCATCTGGAATTTATTTGCAATGGCTAAAGACCATGGCAAGACCATTTTCTCTCTTTTTCACTCTACTCGCTCAGTCTCTCTATCACACACAGACTCTCATTAAAAAAAAAATAAAGGGCTGGAGAGATGGCTTAGTGGTTAAGCGCTTGCCTGTGAAGCCTAAGAACCCTGGTTCGAGGCTCGATTCCCCAGAACCCACATTAGCCAGATGCACAAAGGGGTGCACACAACTGGAGTTCTGATTGCAGTGGCTGGAAGCCCTGGCGCGTCCATTCCGTCTCTCTCTCTATTTGCCTCTTTCTCTCTGTCTGTCGCTCTCAAATAAATAAATAAAAATGAGGAAAAAAATTTTTAAATAAAATATTTTTAAAACTACTGTTGTTAAGTGTCATATAGGATTTACCCAAGCTCTCCTTTTTTTGCCTCGGTGATTTTAATATACTTAAAGCATTTAATGCATTTTGAAAAACAGTTTGCCCTTCTTAATTGAGTCAATTATACCATTCTAAATGAAAATATACAGTTATTTCTCTGCAAGGGAATCAATAGAATTTATGTACCCTACTGGACACAAAGTCACTTTTGCAAAAGAAAAAAATTGAAGCAAAATTAAACACACAAGGTTCTGGGAAGATGAGTTAGTGGATAAGAGTGCTTCCTGCAAAATAATGAGGGCCTGATTCTATTCTCAGCATCCATGTAAAAAGCCAGGTCGGCTAGAGATGCCTTTAACCCAGAGCTGAGGGGGGGCTGGAGACAGGATTGCTGAGGCTCCCTGGGCAGGCAGTCGAACTGTAAAATGCAGCTTTAAATGCATTGAGAGATTCTGCCTTTAGGAAATAAAAGGGAAAGGTGTCTGAGGACATGTGACGTCATCCACTAAATGGGTATTTGGGGATTGCACATCCACAAACACATTTATATTACACATGCTCACACATTTCTCTCTCTCTCTCTCTCTCTTTACACACACACACACACACAGACACACACACAATTGTGTGTACACAATTAAGCTTATGACTATACTTCCTCTTCCAAGTAGTTCAAATCATTTTATTGGTACCTTCATTAATCCTTTCAACACTCCTATTTAATAGTGAATTCATTTTATAGATATATGAGAATAATGGAAAAATATTATCCATTATAAGCCCATATGTATTTGGGTGAGGGGGTTAAGGAAGTATATCAGTCTAGCTTAAGTAACTTTAACCTTACTCTACAGCCCCAGGCAGACCATAAACTCATAATAATTCTCCTACCTCAGCCTCTTGAGTGCAGGAATTAGAGAAGTGTGCAACCATGCCCAGCATAAATTATATATTATGTAAAGTTGGAATATATAGCTTATTTTATACTAATAAGAGAATCTAGGATAAAAATTCACATTCCTATTGTTACAAAGCTTAAGTAAAAAATGGTGAATTAATATGCATAATTAGATTAAACTATCCAATTTACAAGTTGAAAACATTCTTGTGGGCTAGGGTAATTACTCAGTTGGTAAAGTGCTTGTCTTGTAAATATGAAGACCTGAATTCAATACCTAGAACCCACACTTCTAAAAAAGCCAGACATGGTGATGCACATTTGTGATTACAGCACTAGGGAGGTGGAGACAGTAAGACCTCTGGGGGTCCCTGCTTAGCCAGTTGAGCCTACTTGTTGAAATCCTGGCCAATGACAGATTCTGCCTCAAAAGAAAAGAAAGGGGAGAGGAGAGAAGACAAGAGAAAGAAGAGAAGAAAGAGAAGAGAAAACAATAGAAGAATGGGAAAGGTGGATGGAATCTGGGGAATGACACCTGAGGTTGTTCTAGCCTAAACACACACACACAAACACACAC
This sequence comes from Dipus sagitta, assembly GCA_036346955.1. NCBI lineage: Eukaryota > Metazoa > Chordata > Mammalia > Rodentia > Dipodidae > Dipus > Dipus sagitta. The sequence goes on along the minus strand of CM070791.1, from coordinate 16,451,067 downwards.
ACACACACACACACACACACACCCCTAAATTTTCATATATATATATATATACATATACATATACATATACATACACATATTCCTATGAGCTGGCTGTGGTGGGGCATGCCAATAATCCTTTTAGTTGAGAGACAAAGGCAGGAGGATAAGAAATTTAAAGCCAACCTGAACTAATAGCAAGAACATGTCTAATAAAATGGTAACAGAATCCCTGCATACAGGCGCTGCGTACGTTTTAGAAAGGTACTTAGGCTTTAATAGGAAGAATGAAATATGCAGAAAAGTTAAAATACACAAACATATAAACACACTGCTGGTCACTTTAATCTGTCTTCAGACTACCAACAAAAGTTTAACATTTTTATCTCTAAACATACAATATTCAAAACACCAGTTTACTTCCTTCTAATAATGGGATCAGGGTGGCCTAAGCATTCAATTATTGTAATCTGGTGTTGACAACCCAGAGAAGGATCCTGTCAGATATCACAGGTAAGAATCTTCAGTCCTAGAAACAAAGATGTCATTCAATAAATGAGTTCAAACAAATTCCCAACACATTTCAAAAGTCCTCTTTAATTTCCATCACAAAAATCAGATTATCTCACCTAAACACTTGGTGTATATTTTAGGTGACTGAACAAGTTTACCAATGCATGGTACCAACATATGCTGTTTACATACTGAGTATGTCCATAACTAATAAAAAATGAATAAAAAAGATAAAATTTTCTTAGAACCTACAATACAACAAGCAAATTAGAAGATAAGTTTTAGCCAAAAATCTTATTTATGGAATCTTTTCAAAGAAAGAACCTTTATTGTTTGGGGGCTGACAGAGTTACTAAGCTTAAGTTACCCTGTAACAATTCAAGATTGTTATATTACTAATAGAAAATGCACTAATGATACATTTATTTTTAAATTTTTTTGGTTTATTTATTTATTTATTTGAGAGTGACAGAGAGAAGGAGGCAGAGAGAGAGAGAGAGAGAGAGAGAGAGAGAGAGAGAGAGAGAATGGGAGCGCCAGAGCTTCCAGCCTCTGTAAATGAACTCCAGATGCGTGCACCCCCTTGTGCATCTGGCTAACGTGGGTCCTGGGGAATTGAACCTCGAACTGGGATCCTTAGGCTTCACAGGCAAGCGCCTAACCACTAAGCCATCTCTCCAGCCCTAATAATACATTTATTAATGCAGCACGGACATATTGAATACTTCCAAGATGCTGCACATGGTATTAGTAATATAGATAGAGCAGTGAACAGATCAGACAAACCCTTCCCTCAAGAAGTTCACATTATCATAGACACAAACTACATATGACCTGTTACTATGTAATAGTTTTT
>CM070791.1:16434192-16449619 GCA_036346955.1 Dipus sagitta | reverse complement strand
CCTCCCTCGTTTCCACTCTCTCTCCCTTACCCTTGCTCCCCTCACGCTTTCTGTCCCTCCTCTCTGGCTTTCTCTCCTTCCTCTCTCACATTCCCTCCCTCGCATTTATCGCATTTTCTCACAACTCTTTCACTTTCTGTCACTCGTTCTTCTCGTTCCCTGATTCCTCCCTTGCGTTTCCTTACTCCTCCCTCGAATTTCCTCACTCCCATCTTTCTTTCCCTCTCTCTCTCCCACTTACCTTCACTCCTCTCTCACTTTCATTCATTCCTCTCTGGCTTTCCCTCATACCTCTCTCGCTTTCCATCACTCTTCTCTCCTTTCCCTCACTCCGGTCTTGGTTTCCTTCACTCCTGTCTTGCATTCCCTCACTCCTCCCTTGCTTTCTCTCTCTACCCCCTCACTTTCCCTGTCTTGCTTTCCCCCTCCCTCATTTGTTTCCTCCCTCTCTCCCTTTCCCTGTCTCCTCTTTCACTTTCCCTCCATCCTGTTCCGTTTTCCCTCAATCCTCAATCTCTTTTCCTCACTCCTCTTTTGCCTTTCGAGGTCTCTGCTCTCGCTTTTCCTCACTCCCTCTTGTTTTCCCTCTCTCCTTTCTTGCTTTCCCTCCTCCCTCTCTCGATCTGCCTCCCTCATCTATCACTTTCTCTCAGGCCTCTCGGGCCTTCCCTCACTCCTCCCTCTGGTTCCCTCACTCCTCTCTTGCTTTCACTTTCTCCTCAATAGCATTACCTCACTGCTCTCTCCCATTCACTCACTCCTCTCTCCCCTTCCCTTGCTCTTCTCTCTCGTTCCCTCACTCCTTTCTCGCTTTCTCTCACTCTTCTCTCACCTTTGCTCACTCCTCTCTCCCCTTCCCTCATTCCTCTCTCACTTTCCCTCACTCCTCTCTTGCTTTCTCTCTCACTTTCTCTACCTCCTCTCTCACATTCCCTCACTCCCCGTTCACTTTTTCTCACTCTTCTCTAGCATTCTCTCCCAATCCCGCTTCCCCACACTCCTCTCTCATGTTTCCACACTCCTCCCTAGCATTCCCAAACACCTCCCTTGCATACCCTCACTCCTCTCTTCCATTCCCCCCCTCCTCCCTCGTGTTCCCTCAATTCTCTCTTGTGTTCATTCACTCACCTCTCACGTTCCCTCACTCCCCCTTCGCTTTCCCTCAGTTTCTCGCTTTCCTCCTCTCACTTTCTCTCCTTCCTCTCTCACACTCCCTCACACTTCTGTAGCATCCCTTACTCCTCCCTTTAATTCCCTCATTCCTTCCTCACATTCCCTCAATTCTCTCCCATGTTCCATCTTTCTCCCTCTTTCCCTCACTCCTCTATCATTTGCCCTCACACCTCTCTCATGTTCCCGCACTACTCCCTTGCTTTCCATCACTCCTCTCTCGTGTTCCCTCACTCCACTGTAGCATTCCCTGTCACTCGCACTTTTCCCTCAATCCTCCCTCCCGTTTGCTCACTCCTCTCTCCTATTCCCTCACTCCTCCCTCATGTTCCCTCACTCCTCCCTCACGTTTGCTCACCTCTCCTTCACGTTCCCTTATTCCTCCCTTATGCCTAGGAGTGCTATAGCTGGGTCATATGGTAGATCAATCTTTAGCTGTTTTAGGAACCTTCACATTGATTTCCACAATGGCTGGACCAGATTGCATTCCCACCAACAATGTAGAAGGGTTCCTCTTTTTCCACATCCCCGCCAACATTTATGATCATTTGTTTTCATGATGGTAGCCAATCTGACAGGAGTAAGATGGAATCTCAATGTAGTCTTAATCTGCATTTCCCTGATGACTAGGGATGTAGAACATTTTTTTAGATGCGTATATGCCATTCATATTTCTTCCTTTGAGAATTCTCTATTTAGCTCCATTGCCCATTTTTTGATTGGCTTCTTTGATTCCTTATTATTTAACTTCTTGAGTTCTTTGTATATCTTAGATATTAATCCTCTATCAGATATATAGCTGGTGAAGATTTTTTCCCATTCTGTAGGTTGCCTCTTTGCTTTCTACACCGTGTCCTTTGCAGTGCAAAATCTTTGTATTTTCATGAGGTCCCAGTGGTTAATCTGTGGTTTTATTGCCTGAGCAATTGGGGTTGTATTCAGAAAGTCTTTGCCAAGACCAATATGTTGAAGGGTTTCCCCTACTTTTTCCTCTAGCAGTTTCAGAGTTTCAGGTCTGATGTTAAGGTCCTTAATCCATTTGGACTTAATTCTTGTGCATGGAGAAAGAGAAGAATCTATTTTCATCCTTCTACAGATATATATCCAGTTTTCCCAACAGCATTTGCTGAAGAGGCTGTCTTTTCCCCAATGAGTATTTTTGGCATTTTTATCAAATATCAGGTGGCTATAACTACATGGGGTTACATTTGGGTCCTCCATTCTGTTCCATTGATCTACAAGTCTGTTTTTGTGCCAGTACCATGCTGTTTTTGTTACGATGCCTCTGTAGTATAGGTTAAAATCAGGTATGGTGATACCACCAGCCTTATTTTTGTTGCTCAGTATTGTTTTAGATATTCGAGGTTTTTTGTGATTCCAAATGAATTCTTGGATTGTTTTTTCTATTTCCATGAAGAATGCCTTTGGAATTTTGATGGGGATTGCGTTAAATGTGTAGATTGCTTTTGGTAAGATCGCCATTTTCACAATATTGATTCTTCCAATTCAGGAACAAGGGATGTTTTTCCACTTCCTAGTGTCTTCTGCAATTTCTTGCTTGAGTGTTTTAAAGTTCTCATTGTAGAGATTCTTTACTTCCTTGGTAAGGTTTATTCCAAGGTACTTTTTTTTTTTTTTTGATGCAATTGTGAATGGGAGTGATTCTCTGATCTCATCCTCTGTGTGTTTGTTGTTAGCATATATGAAGGCTACTGATTTCTGTGTATTTATTTTGTATCCTGCTACATGACTGTAGGTTTTTATCAGCTCTAACAGTTTGCTAGTAGAGTCTTTAGGGTCCTTTATATATAGAATCATGTCATCTGCAAATAATGATAACTTGACCTCTTCCTTTCCGATTTGTATCCCTTTTATGCATGTCTCTTGCCTTATTGCTATGGCTAACACTTCCAGAACTATATTAAATAAAAGTGGGGACAGTGGACACCCTTGTCTTGTTCCTGATTTTAGTGGAAAAGCTTCCAGTTTTTCCCCATTCAGTAATATGTTGGTTGTAGGCTTATCATAAATAGCCTTTATTATATTGAGATATGTTCATTGTATTCCCAGTCTCTGTAGGACTTTTATCATGAAGGGATGTTGGATTTTGTCGAATGCTGTCTCTGTGTCTAATGAGATGATCATGTGATTTTTGTCCTTCAACCCATTTATACAATGTATAACATTTATAGATCTGCGTATGTTGAACCATCCCTGCATCTCTGGGATAAAGCCTACTTGGTCAGGGAGAATGATCTTTCTAATATATTCTTGTATTCTGTTTGCCAATATTTTGTTGAGAATTTTTGCATCTATGTTCATGAGGGAGATTGGTCTGTAACTTTCTTTTTTTGTTCTATCTTTGCCTGGTTTTGGTATCAGAGTGATGCTGGCTTCATAGAAGGAGTTTGGTAGAATTCCTTCTGTTTCTATTTCATGGAAAAGCTTAAGAAGGAATGGTGTTAGCTCTTCCATGAAGGTCTGGTAAAATTCAGCAGTGAATCCATCTGGGCCTGGGATTTTTTTAGTTGGGAGAATTTTGATAACAGTTAGGATCTCCATGCTTGTTATAGGTCTATTTAAGTGATTAATCTCATCTTGATTTAATTTAGGTTGGTCATATAAATCAAGGAAATCATCCATTTCTTTCAGATTTTCATACTTTGTGGAGTATATGTTTTTATAATATGTCCCTATGATTTTTTGAATTTCTCTGGCATCTGTCGTGATGTTACCTTTTTCATCTCTAATTTTATTAATTTGTGTCTCTTCTCTCTTTCTTTTGGTCAGATTTGCTAAGCGTTTATCAATCTTGTTTATCCTTTCAAAGAACCAGCTCTTTGTTTCATTAATTCTTTGTATTGTTTTTTTGGTTTCTATTTCACTAATTTCTGCCCTAATCTTTATTATTTCTTCCAGTCTACTGATTTTTGGTTTGCCTTGTTCTTCTTTTTCCAAGGCTTTAAGGTGAAGCATTAGGTCATTTACTTGTGACCTTTCTAATTTCTTAATATAGGCACTTAAAGCTATAAATTTACCTCTTAGAACTGCCTTCATTGTGTCCCAGAGATTTTGGTATGTTGTGTTCTCATTATTGTTTGACTCTATAAATTTTTTGATTTCCTTCTTGATTTCTTCATTGACCCATTCATCACTTAGTAGTGTATTGTTTAGTTTCCATGATTTTGTGTATGCTCTATATCCTTTCTTGGTATTGATTTGTAGTTTGATTCCATTGTGGTCAGATAGAATGCAAGGAATTATTTCAATTTTCCTGAATTTGTTAAGATTTGCTTTGTGTTCTAATATATGGTCTATGTTAGAGAATGATCCATGTGCTGCTGAAAAGAATGTATATTCTGCAGCATTTGGATGAAATGTCCTGTATATATCTGTTAGGTCCATTCCTTCTATGACCTCATTTAGTCCAGATGCCTCTCTGTTTATTTTTTCCCGGGATGACCTGTCAATTGATGAGAGTGGGGTGTTAAAGTCACCCACTACCACTGTGTTTGGTGTTATCTGTGACCTTAATTCTAACAGTGTTTGTTTGATGAATTTGGGAGCCCCCATGTAAGGTGCATATATGTTTAGGATTGTAATGTCCTCCTGTTGGAGTGTGCCCTTAATCAATATAAAGTGACCTTCCTTATCTTTCTTGACTAATGTTGGAGTGAAGTCTGCCTTGTCAGATATTAGGATAGCAACCCCTGCTTGCTCTCTGGGTCCATTTGCTTGAAACACCGTTTTCCAACCTTTCACCCTAAGATAATGTCCATCCTTTGTAGAAAGGTGAGTTTCTTGGAGACAACAAATTGTAGGGTCCTGCTTTTTAACCCAGTCTGCAAATCTATGTCTTTTGGTTGGAGCATTGAGGCCATTGATATTAAGAGATATTATTGAAAGATGTGTATTTATGCTTGCCATTTTTTTTTTTTTTGTGGTTCTGGTTCTACCTTTGTTCTCTTATATTAACTAGTATTTGAGTATTGCTTGTTGTTTTCCAGGTTCCTTATATGTGTGTTTTTCCTTCTCTTCGGCATGGAGGATTCTTTCAAGTATTTTCTGTAGTGCTGGTTTTGTCTTCAAATACTCCTTTAGCCTGCTTTTGTCATGGAATGTCCTTATTTCTCCGTCTATTTGAATGGATAGTTTTGCAGGATAAAGTAGCCTTTGTTGACAGTTGTTATCTTTCAGAATTTGGAATACATCACTCCAAGCCCTTCTGGCTTTGAAAGTTTGTGTTGAGTAATCTGCTGTGGTCCTGATGGGCTTTCCTTTGTAGGTAACTTGATTTTTCTCTCTAACTGCTTTCAATATTTTTTCTTTGGATTGTGTGTTTGGTAGTTTGATTATAATATGGCGAGGAGAGGTTCTTTCCAGGTTTTGTCTGGCTGGTGTTCTAAAGGCTTCCTGTATCTGCATTGGCACCTCTTTCCCAATTTGGGGGATGTTTTCTTCTATGATTTTGTTGAAGACGCCTACTATGCCCTTGGATTGAAATTCTTCTCCTTCTACTATACCCTGAATTCGTATATTTGATCTTTTCATAGTGTCCCGAATATCTTGAAATTCCCATTCATACTTTTCTATTAGTTTGTCTTTCTCTTTGTTGGATTGTATTAGATCTGCCACCTGGTCTTCTAGCTTAGATATTCTGTCCTCTCCTTCATCCATTCTACTGGTGAGATTTTCTACTGAGTTTTTTATTTCATTAACTGTGTTCTTCATTGCTAGTAATTCTGACTGGTTTTTCTTCATTATTTCTATGTCCTTATTTATGTCTTGTATTGATTTCTTTATTTCGTTAAATTGGTGTCCTGTATCTTCTCTGATTCCTTTGATTTCTTCTTTGAGTTCATTGAACATATTTACAATCATTCTTTTGAAATCTTTCTCAGGCATTTCCTCTAACTCGTTCTCACTAGAGGTCATTTCTGATGCATTGATGCTTTTTGGTGGATTTATATTGCCTTGGTTTTTGGTGTTTCTTGTGTTATAATGTATATGTTTTTGCATCTTGGATTAAGTTACTGCTTAGATTTTCCAGTTAGCTGGATATCCTTTGCTGTATCAATTGATCTGATATTGTATATCTTCTATGTAGGAGATTAAGATGTTAGGTGTGGCTCTTACCACTCTCAGAGTATCTAGACACGTGGTCCTAGGGGTTGAGTTTGCCTGCTATGTGAGTATTCAAATAGGTTGAGTGGAATAAAATACAGGTATGTTCTAAAATTTAACTAAACCATATACACATTCAGTCAAGAACAGCACCGAGCATTTATGCAAGATTAGGTATTATAAAAACCAGATCCTCTATCAACAAAGAGGTTAAGATTTCTGGTCTGTTGAGGCATCCAAGTCAGCTTGTGACCAAGTGAGACCCTTTCCTGGTTCAATCCCAGTTACCTCTTTGGATGCTTTTGGTCTCAGTCAAGTTGCTGGCTGGGATGTTGGGCCACTGTTCTGCTTTCTGGAACTGGGTACTGGCTTTTCCTGTGGGGCAAACCAAGCATGGCAACTGTGGCCCTGCAGATTGGCACCCCTGCTGCTGCATCCCCGCTGCTGCTGCTGGAGCTGCCACTGCTGGATCCCTGCTGCTGCCACTGGAGCTGCCGCTGCTGGGACCACTGCTGCTTGATCCGCCACTGGAGATGCCACTGCTGTATCTGCCCCCACTGATCCGCTGGAGCTGCCGCTGCTGGGTCCACCGCCTCTTGGCGCTGCTGCTGCGGGATCTGCCTCTGCCGCTGAAGCCACTGGAGCCTCCGCTGCTGGATTCGCCACTGCTGAAGCTGCTGTGGCCAGTGCCGGAGCAGGCTGATGTTGTTTTTGGAGCTGGAGTCACGGCTTCCACCGCCGCTTCCGCTGCCGGGGTCCGAGTCGCCACTGCCGGAGCCCGAGCCGCCTCTGCCAGAGCCTGAGTCGCTGCTGCCGGAGCCCAAGATGCAGCTGCCGGAGCCCGAGCCGCTGCTACCGGTGCCCGAGCCGCCACTGCCGGTGCCCGAGCTGCCGCTGCCGGGGCCCGAGCTGCCGCTGCTGTAGCTGCTTCGGCCTGCCCGTGTGGGCTCTGGATATCTCCTACTTCTCTGCTGCTGTTTTAATCTCTTATACACCTCCCTTTTTAGTAAAGTTGTGTATTTTGCTGGGTTTTCTTTGGCTTTTTCTCCCCTAGGCTTCTTAGGTGTGGTTCCTATGCCGCCATCTTGACCGGAAGTCACCACAGAAATTTTTATTAACATAAAACAATTTTATGTTTTACCCATGACTTAAATTTGATAAAGCCTAAGCAAGCTATCCCAACATATTTTAGCCTGAAAATTAGTTTTTTCTTTCCCTTTGAGTTTGTAAACAGTTTAAAAACCTCTAACTTTAGGCATGGTGTTGAGGTTTAGCCTGAAATTTTCTTTTCTACATCCACACACCTTTATTTACATACTTTAGCGTTCTGATCTAAGTACCACTCAAAAAGCATCTTTAGTGAGCATTCTATGTCCCAACATTGAAAAATTTCTTCCCAGTTCCTTCAATCAGTTTATCTCACCGCATCATTAACCATCTTTCTTATAAGGCTATTAAAAAATTGATTAATCCTATTACTAACAAGAAAGTAGTCTTAATACAATTTTATGTCATTAATACCAATAACACACTTGGAAATAATTTTATTAGGAGTAACTAAGGTAAATTTTGTTGTTATTTTGAGGCAGGTTGGCTTATAAGTCAGGTCAGTTGCCTCCTCATTTTTTAATTCTGCTACATATACTTGTGTGGAGGGCATGGGGGCAGAGGGACGCGGTGGGTCCCAATCTGCATGATAATTAGCGGCCTCTTCCTCTAATTCTGCTCCTTCTTCTGGCTCTATTTCCTCCTCTTCCTCGTCACTATCTTCCTTGGAAACTTTTTAAAGATTGCAATGCTTTATTCAATTCTTTGTAAGTTACAGGTGTCCCTTTTCCAGAACTTTGACTTCTAATTTCTTCAATGACATCTTGAGTGTGATCTAACATTTGCTTCACTAAATTATCTTTTGTACCTGAATCTAAGGCATCCTTTATCAAAGACCATAAGGATAAAGCAATTACCAGAACCTTATTGGGACGATGAGTTTGTAAAAAGACATTTAATTCTTTCCCTGCTTTCTCCCAAGCATCTGAATCAACATTTCCCTGCTCTATAAACCAAGGGTTCATTTTATTAATAAAATCAAAAAATTGGCTAAAAGAACTTGAAGCAACCCCAATTCCTTGTGCTTTTAAAATATCTTTTACTACAGCAATTGCTCCTTGTGACTCTTTGCTTGTCCCATAATTGCGCCAACTTACCTTATTCCAGAACACTGAGCAGTCGACTACAGTCCTCTTGTTAATTTCACTTTCTTCCGTAGATCCTGGGTTGATGTTGGCATTCCTCACTGAAGCCCCTTGTATTCAGGTCCATGTTCTGGGTGCCATGCTGTGCCGGCCTGTGGCACGAGTCTAAACAGACCCTGAAGGAGGGAGTGGAAATAAACCTGAGACAAGAACACAAGGAATGGAGCCAAAACAAGTTCTGATCAAGACTCAAGTTTATTCAGACAGACACAAGCTTATATACAGAAAATAAAACTTTCTCAAAACAATGCCTTCATGTCTGAAGTCTGCTCCACCAAGGTCGTTAATGCCTCTGTGCCTGAAGTCTGCTTTACCAAGGCCATACGATAAGGCCTCTATGCCTGGAGATCCAAGACCAGCTGCAGTTCCCACGGTCAAAGAGCAGCTACAGCTCCCGACAGCATTAACTCTGTATATTGCCTTTTGTAGGATTGCCATCTTTACAATGTTAATTCTGCCTATCCAGGAGCATGAGAGGTCTTTCCATTTTCTCAAGTCCTCCTCAATTTCTTTTTTGAATGTTTTTATGTTTTTGTTGTATAGATCTTTCACTTCTTTGGTTAATGTTATTCCAAGGTATTTCTTTTTGTTGCTATTGAAAATGAGACCATGTCCCATATTTATTTCTCTGTATGTTTTTCATTTGCATATAGAAAGGCTACTGATTTTTGTGCATTGATTTTTGTATCCTGCTACTCTGCTATAAGAGTTAATCAGCTTCAGGAGTTTTGGGATGGAGTCTCTCGGGTCTCTTACATATACAATCATGTCATCAGAGAATACAGCTAACTTAACTTCTTCCTTTCCAAATTGTATTGCTTTTCTTTCTTTATCCTGTCTTATTGCTTGAGCTAGCAGTTCCAGTACTATATTGAAGAGCAGAGGTGAGAGTGGACAAACCTGTCTTGTTCCTGATCTCAAGGGGAATTCCTCCAGTCTCTCTCCATCGAGTATTATTTGGGACTTAGGAGCTTTGTATATTGCCTTTATTATGTTAAGATATGAACCAACCATGCCAATTCTCTCCAGTGTTTTGATCACGAAGTGACGTTGTATCTTCTGAAAGGCCTTTTCCGCATCTATCGAAATGATCATGTGCTTTTTGTGTTTAACCTTGCTTATGTGGTGTAATACATTGACAGATTTCCGTATGTTGAACCACCCCTGTGTTCCTAGGATGAATCCCACTTGATCAGGGTGGATATTGCTTTTGATGTGTTGTTGGATTCAGTTTGCAAGGATTTTGTGCAGGATCTTTGCATCTAAGTCCATCAGGGAAATAGGCTGGTAGTTTTCTTGTGGCATCTCTGCCTGGTTTTGGAATTAGGGTGATACTAGCTTCATAAAAGGAGTTGAGTATCTTTCCCTGTTCTCCAATTGTGTGGCACAGTTTCAGGAAGATTGGTTTCAGTTCTTCCATGAAGGTTTGATAGAATTCAGCTGAGAAGCCATCTGGTCCTGGACTCTTCTTTTGGGGGAGGGTTTTTATTACTGTTTCAATCTCAGTGGTTGTGATAGGTTTATTTAGGAGATTAATCTGCTCTGAGTTTAGCTTTGATAGATGGTATGCATGCAGGAATTTAAACATCTCCTACATATTTTCCAGTTTTGTGTAGTAGAGGTTTTTGAAATATATCTTGATTATTCTCCAAAGTTCACTTATGTCTGTTGTGATCTCTCCTTTTTCATTTGGAATTTTGTTAAGATGAAGCATCTCTTTTGTTTTTTTTTTTGTTGTTGTTGTTGTTGCTGTTGTTGTTTGTTTTTTGTTTTTTTCTCGATCAAATAAGCCAGGGATTTGTCAATGTTGTTTATTTTTTCAAAAACCAGCTCTTTGTTTTGTCAATTTTCTTAATTGCTTTCTTAGTTTACAATTCATTAATTTCTGCTATGATTTTAATTTTTTTTTTTCCTTTTGGAGCTTTTTGGGTTGGATTTTTTCTTGCTTTTCTACTTCCCTTAGTAGGATGGTTAGTTTACTGATTTGGGATCGTTCTGTCTTTGTTATGAAGGCATTGAGCGCTATGAATTTTCCCTTGAGGATCGCCTTTATTGTGTCCCAAAAGTTTTGGTATGATGTATTCTCATCGTCCTTCATTTCTAGAAATTTTGCAACTTCACTTTTTGTTTCGTCCACTATCCATTCATTGTTTAAAAGTGTGTTGTTCAGTTTCCAACTGCTGATGGGATTCTTGGTGGGTCTTTTGTTGTTTATTTCTAGCAATATAGCATTCTGATCTGATATCATGCAGGGAATTATGTCAATCTTCCTAAATATATGGAGGCAGGCTTTGTGACCCAGTATATGATCTATTTCAGAGAAAGTTCCATGGGCTGCTGAGAAGAATGTGTAGTCTGTGGATTTGGGTTGGAATATTCTGTAGATGTCTGTTAGGTCTAAGTGATCTATGGTTCTGTTGAGCTCTCTTAATTCCCTGTTGAGTTTCTGTTTGGATGATCTGTCTATTACTAACAATGATGTATTGAAGTCCCCAACTATGATGGTGTTGGTGCTTATTTCTGTATTATTGTCAAGTAGGATTTGTTTTATGAACTGTGGTGCCCCTGTGTTTGGTGCATACAGATTTATGATTGTAACATCCTCTTGATGGATCATTCCCTTGATAAGTAGGGAGTGGCCTTCATTGTCTTTTTTTTTATTTTTGGTTTGAAGTCTATTTTATCCGATATTCATATAGCTATGCCTGCTTGTTTCTTAGTCACGTTTGCTTGGAATACTGTTTTCCGCCCTTTCACCCCGAGGAGGTGTCTGTCTGTAGTGGTTAGGTTGGTTTCTTGAAGACAACAGATTGAGGGGTCTAATTTTTTGATCCATCCTGTTAACTTGTGTGTCTTGATGGGTGAAAGAATAACTACCATTACAAACTAAGGGATAGTGTGGAAAAGGTGCCTGTAAATTAAACACGTTTGGGTGTGCTGGTGGCTACATTTTGGAAGCATCAGGGAGCAGGCTGGCCAGGGCAGCGGAAAGAAAGACGGGGCGATGCGAATGTGAGGGCTGTGTGTGATTGCTGTGAGTTAGATGGGGAGGAGGGGGCGGGCAGACTGCAATCCTCGATTTCCTGCTGTGACCCTGCCCACTGAACAGCTATGGAACTCAGGGAAAAGGGATCGCGAGTTCCTGTTGCAAATTCACCGGATCTTGCGACACAGAAGCACGATTGCAGTGTGGCCTTGTGTCTGTCCCTGTATCTGTTGATTCATGGCGGGGTCCGAATCCCTTCCTCCCGCCACGTGGCTAGGCGTGGGATATGTGTGGCCTTCACGCCTGGGAATGCCTGGAGAGTAGCCCGTCGTTCATGGCCAGGAAGACTGTAAGCCGCGGCCTCAGAACGTGCGCCCTGCACCTGGGCAGGGACTTGGGATCCCTTCCAGTGGCAGCAGTGGAAAGGGGCAGCAGAGGGCAGATCCCAGTTTTCTTCCAGGGGCAATGTCCCTTGCTTCCTGAGCTGGGCTCATCTCCTGGAGCACATCTACTTGTAATCTATTATGCTCTTGGCCATGAGTGGGGTGACTTTCTTGGTGCTGACCCTGCCACCTTTGGGCGCTGGAACCCCGGGGAGCCCGTGAAGAAGCCAGGGGAGAAGCACAGTCTGGTTTGGGCACTGAGGCGGGACTGGAGCCTGGGCCGCAGCTGCTGGCTTTCCCAGAGTCAGCCGCCCCTCCTGTGACACAGTGCTCCTGCCTTTGTGGCAGAAGGCTGCCGCCAGGTGGATGCGTCCTACAGTTGGCAAGGATCATCTGGGTTGGAAGGCTCTGGGACCTCTGGCCCTCAGCAGTGTCCCGGGTGCTGCGGGTCAGTGCTGGGAAACCGTGCTCTGGTGCCTCGTGCAGCATCGGATCCATCTGGCGCCAGGTCTCCCGCCCCTGGGGCTTCTCCTCCTTCAAAGCTCCGTGGCAGTGAAGCATACGTAAGCCATGCCGTTCGGCAAAGAGTTCCTTGTGACTTTCCTTCAGGTCACGGAGCTGCGAGGGCATGTGCTTGTCCGGAGAGGGCCACCAGACAGGATTCCGCCCCATTCCGCTGGCTTCCAAGGCGGAACACGCTTCCTCCTCGTCCTCCTGCTCCTTCCGCGTGGGGCTTGAGAGCGGCTCCGTGCACTGGGCTGGACGCCTGGCGTCGTGTAGGGAGTGGCGACCCTGCCTGCGTCCAGAGTAGACTGGTGTCTTAGAGTGCACTCTGGCTCCCCCCGGTGCAGCCTCATATCCTTCTGCCCCTGGACAAGAGCACGACATATCATCAGGTGGGGAGAAAGAGGCCCTTCCCATGTCCAGGGAGCGTCTGGCGCCCTGGGCTGCCTGGGGCCTGGGCGATGGGGCATCCTGGAGCCGAGCCGCTCCTCCCTGGGACACTGGACCGATGCTTACCTTCCACACTGGGTTCGGAGCTTTGCCGAGACAGCCACTTCCAGCGGGGCACCAAGTCCCTCACCAAGGGTCCCAGGAGCGCGTGTTTGCGCAAGCCCTTCAGTGTTTGCGCAAGCCCTTCAATGTCTTCGTGATGCCCGTCGCCCTTAGGATGTGTGGAGTCATGGGTAAGGCCGAGAGTTTCTGCAAAGCGTTCCGCAGCTTGTGTGGGTACGGGTTGATGTACAGGCAGTCCTGGCACTTCCACGTGACCCTCAGCACCCGCTTCTCCCCCATCCTCTTGCCTGGGTGGTGCGAGGAGTGTCCCCCCTCTGGTGCGGCTCTCCCCAGCTAGCTCACAAGACTTTGATCCCGCAGGGGGTCCCCTGTCGGGTCCTGGGCACAGCTCAAGTCTCTCTGAGCTCCGGGGGCCTTGGTCTCTGGTCTCCGCATTCTTCCTCGTCTCCTCGCTGGTCGCCTGCCCAGCACCGAGGATTCTGCTCTTCCAAGACCGCCCGATCCTCGAGTACTGTGCCAGGCCCGCCCGTGCCCGGGGTCTTTATAAACTGCCCACCGCCCCCATCCAGGCTCCACCCTCTTGGCTCGCTGGGCCTGTCGTTGGCCACCCACGGGCGCCAGGATTGCTCCACTGGTCCCCTCGCTTTGCCGCACAAGCTCCTCTGGCCAGACTCTGGGTGACGTGCGCCTTCCACGAAAGGAGGCCCTGTGCTGCACATGCCCACCACTCCTTCAGCTGCTGCGTGCCACAGGTTGTGCTCTGCAGTCAGCTCCGTGTCACTCATGTCCGGCATGCGGCGCATGCAGATCCACGTTTTCTAGTCATCAAAACATCAGCTTCTTTTCCCCTAGGGACTCTATGTACGACCATTCCCCTTCCCTTCCTTCAACCAGCTACTATCCTGCTTCCTTTCCCCCCTGTCGCTTTACTGCTGTTCTTATGTATTTATGTATTTATTTATTTATTTATTTATTTTTATTTCCTTTCCTTCTGCTTGTTTGGTTAGTTCGTTGGTTGGTTGGTTGAAATTCCTCAGGGACCCTGCACAAAAACGTAATGGAGCCCTGAACGGTCTGCCCCACCCGATCCCACACCATCCCACCCTGTCCTCACATTTCTCTAGGTGCCTGGTTATCAGGCAAAGGAATTGATCAAGTTTATTCCCGGAGGTATGCACATGCAATTTAATTGAGTGACCAGGTAGAATGCAAACGTTGCTATCTGTGGGTAGAAAGTATCCCATTCATCATCCAGCTACCCACATGAAGGCACGTGGTGGCATGGGACGGGAAGATGTGAAAGATTCCAGAAGCCTGTGGAGCTTGCCTCCAATTGTGGCTCTTGGGAGGATGCTTGTGAATTCCTTGCCTGGTTCAAACACTCTTGTGACATCCGTTACATCCTGGGCCACAGCGAGACCCTCGCTCCAGCCACCAATAAATAAATAAACCAACCAAAGAGCTTACCAACCAACCAAACAATGGACGAATAGACAGTTAGATGAATAACTACCATTACAAACTAAGGGATGGTGTGGAAAAGAGGCCAGTAAATTAAAGACGTTTGGGTGTGCTGGTGGCCACAGTTTGGAAGCATCAGGGAGCAGGCTGGCCAGGGCAGCGGGGAAGAAAGTGAATGTGAGGGCTGTGTGTGATTGCTGTGACTGTCAGGTGGAGGAGGGAGCGGGCGGACTGGAATCCTCGATTTCCTGCTGTGACTCTCCCTCTAATTAGCTATGGAACTCAGGGAAAAGGGATCGCGAGTTCCCGTTGCAAATACACAGGATCCTGCGACACGGAAGCATGGCTGCAGTGTGGCCTTGTGTCTGTCCCTGTGTCTGCTGATTCATGGCAGCGTCCGAATCCCTTGCTCCGCGACGTGCCGAGGCGGGGGATATGTGTGGCCTTCACGCCTAGGAATGCCCGTAAGGTAGCCCCTCATTCCTGGGCGGGAACTCTGTAAGCCGTGGCCTCAGTATGTGCCCCCTGTCCCCGGGCAAGGAGTTCCTTGTGACTTTTCTACAGGTCACGGAGCTGCGAGGGCGTGTGCTTGTCCGGAGAGGGCCAGCAGACAGGATTCCACCCCATTCCGCTGGCTTCCAAGGCGGAACACGCTTCCTCCTCGTCCTCCTCCTCCTCCCACGTGGGGCTTGAGAGCGGCTCTGTGAACTGGGCTGGGCGCTTGGCGTCGTGTAGGGAGAGGCGGCACTGCCCACGTCCAGAGTTAACTGGTGTCTTACAGTGCACTCTGGCTCCCCCGGGTGCAGCCTCATATCGTTCTGCCCCAGGAAATTAGCTCGCCATGTCCTCAGGTGGGGAGAAGGAGGCCCTTCCCATGTCCAGGGAGCGTCTGGCGCCCTGGGCTGCCTGGGGCCTGGGCGATGGGGCATCCTGGAGCCCAGCCGCTCCTCCCTCGGAGAGTCGACCGGTGCCTTCCTTCCGCACTGGGCTTCAGGGCCTTGCCGAGCCAACCTCTTCCAGCGGGCCGCCAAGTC
>CM070791.1:16411271-16426501 GCA_036346955.1 Dipus sagitta | reverse complement strand
CACGTTTGCTTGGAATACTGTTTTCCGCCCTTTCACCCCGAGGAGGTGTCTGTCTGTAGTGGTTAGGTTGGTTTCTTGAAGACAACAGATTGAGGGGTCTAATTTTTTGATCCATCCTGTTAACTTGTGTGTCTTGATGGGTGAAAGAATAACTACCATTACAAACTAAGGGATAGTGTGGAAAAGGTGCCTGTAAATTAAACACGTTTGGGTGTGCTGGTGGCTACATTTTGGAAGCATCAGGGAGCAGGCTGGCCAGGGCAGTGGAAAGAAAGACGGGGCGATGCGAATGTGAGGGCTGTGTGTGATTGCTGTGAGTTAGATGGGGAGGAGGGGGCGGGCGGACTGCAATCCTCAATTTCCTGCTGTGACCCTGCCCGCTGAACAGCTATGGAACTCAGGGAAAAGGGATCGCGAGTTCCCGTTGCAAATCCACCGGATCTTGCGACACAGAAGCACGGTTGCAGTGTGGCCTTGTGTCTGTCCCTGTATCTGTTGATTCATGGCGGGGTCCGAATCCCTTCCTCCCGCCACGTGGCTAGGCGTGGGATATGTGTGGCCTTCACGCCTGGGAATGCCTGGCGAGTAGCCCGTCGTTCATGGCCAGGAAGACTGTAAGCCGCGGCCTCAGAACGTGCGCCCTGCACCTGGGCAGGGACTTGGGATCCCTTCCAGTGGCAGCAGTGGAAAGGGGCAGCAGAGGGAAGACCCCAGTTTTCTTCCAGGGGCAATGTCCCTTGCTTCCTGAGCTGGGCTCATCTCCTGGAGCACATCTACTTGTAATCTATTATGCTCTTGGCCATGAGTGGGGTGACTTTCTTGGTGCTGACCCTGCCACCTTTGGGCGCTGGAACCCCGGGGAGCCCGTGAGGAAGCCAGGGGAGAAGCACAGTCTGGTTTGGGCACTGAGGCGGGACTGGAGCCTGGGCCGCAGCTGCTGGCTTTCCCAGAGTCAGCCGCCCCTCCTGTGACACAGTGCTCCTGCCTTTGTGGCAGAAGGCTGCTGCCAGGTGGACGCGTCCTACAGTTGGCAAGGATCATCTGGGTTGGAAGGCTCTGGGACCTCTGGCCCTCAGCAGTGTCCCGGGTGCTGCGGGTCAGTGCTGGGAAACCATGCTCTGGTGCCTCGTGCAGCATCGGATCCATCTGGCGCCAGGTCTCCCGCCCCTGGGGCTTCTCCTCCTTCAAGGCTCCGTGGCAGTGAAGCCTCCGAAAGCCACGGGGCTCGGCAAGGAGTTCCATGTGACTTTTCTCCAGGTCACGGAGCTGCGAGGGCATGTGCTTGTCCGGAGAAGGCCAGCAGACAGGATTCTGCCCCATTCCGCTGGCTTCCAAGGTGGAACACGCTTCCTCCTCATCCTCCTCCTCCTCCCGCGTGGGGCTTGAGAGCGGCTCCGTGAACTGAGCTGGGCGCATGGCGTCGTGTAGGGAGTGGAGGCACTGCCCACGTCCAGAGTAGGCCGGTGTCTTAGAGTGCACTCTGGCTCCCCCGGGTGCAGCCTCATATCGTTCTGCCCCAGGACATTAGCGTGCCACGTCCTCAGGTGGGGAGAAGGAGGCCCTTCCCATGTCCAGGGAGCGTCTGGCGCCCTGGGCTGCCTGGGGCCTGGGCGATGGGGAATCCTGGAGCCCAGCCACTCATCCCTCGGAGAGTCTACTGATGGCTGCCTTCCGCACTGGGCTTCAGGGCCTTGCCTAGCCAACCTCTTCCAGCGGGCCGCCAAGTCCCTCAACAAGGGTCCCAGGAGCGCGTGTTTGCGCAAGCCCTTCACTCTCTTCCTGATGCCTGTCTCCCTCAGGATGTGTGGAGTCATGGGTAAGGCCGAGAGTTTCAGCAAAGCTTTCCGCAGCTTGTGTGGGTACGGGTTGATGTCCAGGCGGACCTGGCACTTCCACGTGACCATCAGCACCCGTTTCTCCTCCATCCCCTTGCCTGGGTGGTGCGAGGAGTGGCTCCCCTCAGGTGCGGCTCTCCCCAGCTAGCTCACAAGACTTCGATCCCGTGTGGGATCCCCAGCAGGGTCCTGGCCACAGTGCAAGTCTCTCCGAACTCCGGGGGCCTTGGGCTATGGCCTCCGCAATCCTCCTCGTCTCTTCACTGGTCGCCTGTCCAGCACCCAGGATTCTGCTCTTCCAAGACCGCCCGACCCTCCGGTACTGTGCCAGGACCGCCTCTGCATCGGGCATTTATATACTGCCCACCGCTACCTTCCAGGCTCTGCCCTCTTGTCTCGCTGGGCTTGTCATTGGCCAGCCGTGCCCCCTAGGCACCAAGATTCCTCCTCTGGTCCCCTCGCTTTGCTGCACAAGCTCCTCTGGCCAGAACCTGGGTGACGTGCGCCTTCCATGAAAGGAGGCCCTGTGCTGCACATGCCCACAACTCCTTCACCTGCTGCGTGCCACAGGTTGTGCTCTGCAGTCAGCTCCGTGTCACTCATGTCCGGCGTGCGGCGCCTGCAGATCCACGTTTTCTAGTTATCACAACATCAGCTTCTTTTCCCGTAGGGACTCTATGTACGACCATTCCCCTTCCCTTCCTTCAACCAGCTACTATCCTGCTTCCTTTCCCACCTGTCGCTTGGCTGCTGTTCTTATGTATTTATGTATTTATTTATTTATTTATTTATTTATTTATTTATTTATTTATTTTCCTCTCCTTCTCCTTCGTTGGTTATTTGGTTGGTTGGTTGGTTGGTTGAAATTCCTCAGGGACCCTGCAGAAGAACGTTATGGAACCCCGAACGGTCTGCCCCACCCAATCCCACACCCTCCCGACCTGTCCTCATATTTCTCTAGTTGCCTGGTTATCAGGCAAGGGAATTGATCAAGTTTATTCCGGGAGGTATGCACATCCAATTTAATTCAGTGACCAGGTAGAATGCAAACGTTGCTATCTGTGGGTAGAAAGTATCCCATTCATCATCCAACTACCCACATGAAGGCACGCGGGGGCATGGGACAGGCAGATGTGAAAGATTCCAGAAGCTTGTGGAGCTTGCCTCCAATTGTGGCACTTGGGAGGAAGCTTGTGAATTCCTTGCCTGGTTCAAACAGTCTTGTGACATCGGTTACAGCCTGGGCCACAGCGAGACCCTCACTCCAGCCACCAGTCAATAAATAAACCAACCAAACAGCCGACCGACCAACCAAACAATGGACGAATAGACAGTTAGATGAATAACTACCATTACAAACTAAGGGATGGTGTGGAAAGATGCCTGTAAATTAAAGACGTTTGGGTGTGCTGGTGGCCACAGTTTGGAAGCATCAGGGAGCAGGCTGGCCAGGGCAGCGGGGAAGAAAGAGACGGCGATGTGAATGTGAGGGCTGTGTGTGATTGCTGTGACTTTCAGGTGGAGGAGGGAGTGGGCGGACTGGAATCCTCGATTTCCTGCTGTGACTCTGCCCTCTGCATAGCTATGGAACTCAGGGAAAAGGGATTGCGAGTTCCTGTTGCAAATTCACAGGATCATGCGACATGAAGGCACAATTGCAGTGTGGCCTTGTGTCTGTCCCTGTGTCTGTTGATTCATGGCGGCGTCCGAATCCCTTGCTCCCGCCACGTGCCTAGGCGGGGGATATGTGTGGCCTTCACGCCTAGGAATGCCCGGAGAGTAGCCCCTCGTCCCTGGGCGGAAAGACTGTAAGCTGCGGCCTCAGTACGTGCCACCAGCCCCTGGGCAAGAATTGGGATCCCTTCCAGCGGCAGCAGTGGAAATGGGCAGCAGAGGGCA
This sequence comes from Dipus sagitta, assembly GCA_036346955.1. NCBI lineage: Eukaryota > Metazoa > Chordata > Mammalia > Rodentia > Dipodidae > Dipus > Dipus sagitta. The sequence continues at coordinate 16,422,767 of CM070791.1, read as the reverse complement.
GAGCCCCTTTTTCTTCCCCAGGCCATGTCCCTTGCCTACTGAGCTGGGCTCATCAGCTGGAGTACATCTTCTTGTATTCTCTTATGCTCTTGGCCATGAGTGGGGCGACTTTCTTGGTGCTGACCCTGCCGTCTTTGGGCGCTGGCCCCCAGGGAGCTTGTGAGGAGGCCAGGGGACAAGCAGAGGCTGTTTTGGGCACTGAGGTAGGACTGGAGCCACAGCAGCAGCTGCTGGCTTTCCCAGAATCAGCCGCCCCTCCTGTGACACAGTGCTCCTGCCTTTGTGGCAGAAGGCTGCCGCCAGGTGGACGCGTCCCGCCATTGGCAAGGATCGTCTGGGTTGGCAGGCTCTGGGGCCTTTGGGCCTCCGCAGCGTCCCGGGTGCTGCGGGTCAGTGCTGGGAGGGCCTGTTCTGGAGCCTCGTGCTGCCTCGGGTCCATCTAGCGCCAGGTCTCCCGCCCTGGGGCTTCTCCTCCTTCAACGCTCCGTGGCAGTGAAGCATACATAAGCCATGCCGTTCGGCAAGGAGTTCCTTGTGACTTTCCTTCAGGTCACTGAGCTGCGAGGGCGTGTGCTTGTCTGGAGAAGGCCACCAGACAGGATTCCGCCCCATTCCGCTGGTTTCCAAGGCGGAACACGCTTCCTCCTCGTCCTCCTGCTCCTTCCGCGTGGGGCTTGAGAGCGGCTCCGTGCACTGGGCTGGACGCCTGGCGTCGTGTAGGGAGTGGCGACGCTGCCCGCGTCCAGAGTAGACTGGTGTCTTAGAGTGCACTCTGACTCCCCCGGGTGCAGCCTCATATCCTTCTGCCCCTGGCCAAGAGCGCGACATATCATCAGGTGGGGAGAAAGAGGCCCTTCCCATGTCCAGGGAGCGTCTGGCGCCCTGGGCTGCCTGGGGCCTGGGCGATGGGGCATCCTGGAGCCCAGCCGCTCCTCCCTGGGACACTGGACCGATTCTTACCTTCCACACTGGGATCGGAGCTTTGCCGAGACAGCCACTTCCAGCGGGGCACCAAGTCCCTCGCCAAGGGTCCCAGGAGCGCGTGTTTGCGCAAGCCCTTCAATGTCTTCGTGATGCCCGTCGCCCTTAGGATGTGTGGAGTCATGGGTAAGGCCGAGAGTTTCTGCAAAGCGTTCCGCAGCTTGTGTGGGTACGGGTTGATGTACAGGCAGTCCTCGCACTTCCACGTGACCCTCAGCACCCGCTTCTCCCCCATCCTCTTGCCTGGGTGGTGCGAGGAGTGTCTCCCCTCTGGTGCGGCTCTCCCCAGCTAGCTCACATGACTTCGATCCCGCAGGGGGTCCCCTGTCAGGTCCTGGGCACAGCGCAAGTCTCTCTGAGCTCCGGGGGCCTTGGTCCCTGGTCTCCGCATTCTTCCTCGTCTCCTCGCTGGTCGCCTGCCCAGCACCGAGGATTCTGCTCTTCCAAGACCGCCCGATCCTCGAGTACTGTGCCAGGCCCGCCCGTGCCCGGGGTCTTTATAAACTGCCCACCGCCCCCATCCAGGCTCCACCCTCTTGGCTCGCTGGGCCTGTCGTTGGCCACCCACGGGCGCCAGGATTGCTCCACTGGTCCCCTCGCTTTGCCGCACAAGCTCCTCTGGCCAGACTCTGGGTGACCTGTGCCTTCCACGAAAGGAGGCCCTGTGCTGCACATGCCCACCACTCCTTCAGCTGCTGCGTGCCACAGGTTGTGCTCTGCAGTCAGCTCCGTGTCACTCATGTCCGGCATGCGGCGCATGCAGATCCACGTTTTCTAGTCATCAAAACATCAGCTTCTTTTCCCCTAGGGACTCTATGTACGACCATTCCCCTTCCCTTCCTTCAACCAGCTACTATCCTGCTTCCTTTCCCCCCTGTCGCTTTACTGCTGTTCTTATGTATTTATTTATTTATTTATTTATTTATTTATTTATTTATTTATTTTTTATTTCCTTTCCTTCTGCTTCTTTGGTTAGTTCGTTGGTTGGTTGGTTGAAATTCCTCAGGGACCCTGCACAAAAACGTAATGGAGCCCTGAACGGTCTGCCCCACCGATCCCACACCATCCCACCCTGTCCTCACATTTCTCTAGGTGCCTGGTTATCAGGCAAAGGAATTGATCAAGTTTATTCCCGGAGGTATGCACATGCTATTTAATTGAGTGACCAGGTAGAATGCAAACGTTGCTATCTGTGGGTAGAAAGTATCCCATTCATCCTCCAGCTACCCACATGAAGGCACGTGGGGGCATGGGACGGGAAGATGTGAAAGATTCCAGAAGCCTGTGGAGCTTGCCTCCAATTGTGGCTCTTGGGAGGATGCTTGTGAATTTCTTGCCTGGTTCAAACACTCTTGTGACATCCGTTACATCCTGGGCCACAGCGAGACCCTCGCTCCAGCCACCAATAAATAAATAAACCAACCAAAGAGCTTACCAACCAAACAAACAATGGACGAATAGACAGTTAGATGAATAACTACCATTACAAACTAAGGGATGGTGTGGAAAAGAGGCCAGTAAATTAAAGACGTTTGGGTGTGCTGGTGGCCACAGTTTGGAAGCATCAGGGAGCAGGCTGGCCAGGGCAGCGGGGAAGAAAGAGAGGGCGATGTGAATGTGAGGGCTGTGTGTGATTGCTGTGACTGTCAGGTGGAGGAGGGAGTGGGCGGACTGGAATCCTCGATTTCCTGCTGTGACTCTGCCCTCTGAATAGCTATGGAACTCAGCGAAAAGGGATCGCGAGTTCCCGTTGCAAATAAAGCGGATCCTGCGACAGGGAAGCATGGTTGCAGTGTGGCCTTGTGTCTGTCCCTGTGTCTGCTGATTCATGGCAGCGTCCGAATCCCTTGCTCCGGCGACGTGCCGAGGCGGGGGATATGTGTGGCCTTCACGCCTAGGAATGCCCGTACGGTAGCCCCTCATTCCTGGGCGGGAACTCTGTAAGCCGTGGCCTCAGTATGTGCCCCCTGTCCCCGGGCAAGGAGTTCCTTGTGACTTTTCTACAGGTCACGGAGCTGCGAGGGCGTGTGCTTGTCCGGAGAGGGCCAGCAGACAGGATTCGACCCCATTCCGCTGGCTTCCAAGGCGGAACACGCTTCCTCCTCGTCCTCCTCCTCCTCCCACGTGGGGCTTGAGAGCGGCTCCGTGAACTGGGCTGGGCGCTTGGCGTCGTGTAGGGAGAGGCGGCACTGCCCGCGTCCAGAGTTAACTGGTGTCTTACAGTGCACTCTGGCTCCCCCGGGTGCAGCCTCATATCGTTCTGCCCCAGGAAATTAGCTCGCCATGTCCTCAGGTGGGGAGAAGGAGGCCCTTCCCATGTCCAGGGAGCGTCTGGCGCCCTGGGCTGCCTGGGGCCTGGGCGATGGGGCATCCTGGAGCCCAGCCGCTCCTCCCTCGGAGAGTCGACCGGTGCCTTCCTTCCGCACTGGGCTTCAGGGCCTTGCCGAGCCAACCTCTTCCAGCGGGCCGCCAAGTCCCTCGCCAAGGGTCCCAGGAGCGCGTGTTTGCCCAAGCCCTTCAATGTCTTCCTGATGCCCTTCTCCCTCAGGATGTGTGGAGTCATGGTTAAGGCAGAGAGATTCTGCAAAGCTTTCCGCAGCTTGTGTGGGTACGGGTTGATGTCCAGGCGGACCTGGCACTTCCAGGTGACCCTCAACACCCGCTTCTCCTCCATTCCCTTGCCTGGCTGGTGCGAGGAGTGGCTCCCCTCAGGTGCGGCTCTCCCCAGCTAGCTCACAAGACGTTGATCCCGCGTGGGATCCCCAGCAGGGTCCATGCCACAGCGCAAGTCTCTCCGAACTCCGGGGGCCTTGGGCTCTGGCCTCCACAATCCTCCTCGTCTCCTCGCTGGTCGCCTGTCCAGCACCCAGGATTCTGCTCTTCCAAGACCGCCCGACCCTCCGGTACAGTGCCAGGCCCGCCTCTGCGTGGGGCCATTATATACTGCCCACTGCTCCCTTCCAGGCTCTGCCCTCTTGTCTCGCTGGGCTTGTCATTGGCCAGCCGCGCTCCCTAGGCGCCATGGATCCTCCCTTGGTCCCCTTGCTTTGCTGCACAAGCTCCTCTGGCCAGACCCTGGGTGACGTGCGCCTTCCCTGAAAGGAGGCCCTGTGCTCCACATGCCCACCACTCCTTCATCTGCTGCGTGCCACAGGTGGTGCTCTACAGTCAGCTCCGTGTCACTCATGTCCAGCGTGTGGCGCTTGCAGATCCACGTTTTCTAGTCATCACAACATCAGCTTCTTTTCTCCTAGGGACTCTATGTACGACCATTCCCCTTCCCTTCCTTCAACCAGCTACTATCCTGCTTCCTTTCCCCCTGTCGCTTTGCTGCTGCTCTTATGTATTTATGTATTTATTTCTTTATTTATTTCCTTTCCTTATGCTTGGTTGGTTATTTGGTTGGTTGGTTGGTTGAAATTCCTCAGGGACACTGCAGAAGAACGTTATGGAGCCCCGAACGGTCTGCCCTACCCGATCCCAGACCATCCCGCCCTGTCCTCACATTTCTGTAGTTGCCTGGTTGTCAGGCAAGGGAATTGATCAAGTTTATTCCGGGAGGTATGCACATCCAATTTAATTCAGTGACCAGGTAGAATTCAAACGTTGCTATCTGTGGGTAGAAAGTATCCCATTCATCATCCAACTACCCCCATGAAGGCACGCGGGGGCATGGGACGGGAAGATGTGAAAGATTCCAGAAGCCTGTGGAGCTTGCCTCCAATTGGGGCACTTAGGAGGATGCTTGTGAATTCCTTGCCTGGTTCAAACAGTCTTGTGACATCGGTTACAGTCTGGGCCACAGCGAGACCCTCACTCCAGCCACCAATAAATAAATAAACCAACCAAAGAGCCGACCGACCAACCAAACAATGAACGGATAGACAGTTAGATGAATAACTACCATTACAAACTAAGGGATGGTGTGGAAAAGATGCCTGTAAATTAAACACGTTTGGGTGTGCTGGTGGCCAGTTTGGAAGCATCAGGGAGCAGGCTGGCCAGGGCAGAGGGGAAGAAAGAGAGGGCGATGTGAATGTGAGGGCTGTGTGTGATGGCTGTGACTTTCAGGTGGAGGAGGGAGCGGGAGGACTGGAATCCTCGATTTCCTGCTGTGACTCTCCCTCGGAATAGCTATGGAACTCAGGGAAAAGGGATTGCCAGTTCCCGTTGCAAATTCACAGGATCCTGCGACATGGAAGCACGGTTGCAGTGTGGCCTTGTGTCTGTCCCTGTGTCTGTTGATTCATGGCGGCGTCCGAATCCCTTGCTCCCGCCACGTGCCTAGGCGGGGGATATGTGTGGCCTACACGCCTAGGAATGCCCGGAGAGTAGCCCCTCATTCCTGGGCGGGAAGACTGTAAGCCGCGGCCTTAATACGTGTCACCTGCCTCCGGGCAAGAATTGGGATCCCTTCCAGCGGCAGCAGTGGAAGTGGGCAGCAGAGGGCAGAGCCCCTTTTTCTTCCCCAGGCCATGTCCCTTGCATACTGAGCTGGGCTCATCAGCTGGAGCACATCTTCTTGTAATGTCTTATGCTCTTGGCCATGAGTGGGGCGACTTTCCTGGTGCTGACCCTGCCGTCTTTGGGCGCTGGCCCCCAGGGAGCTTGTGAGGAGGCCAGGGGACATGCAGAGGCGGGTTTGGGCACTGAGGCGGGACTGGAGCCTGAGCTGCAGATGCTGGCTTTCTCAGAGGCAGCCGCCTCTCCTGTGGCACAGTGCTCCTGCCTTTGGGGGAGAAGGCTGCCGCCTGGTGGACACCTCCCGCCATTGGCAAGGATCGTCTGGGTTGGCAGGCTCTGGGACCTGTGGGCCTCAGCAGCGTCCTGGGTGCTGCGGGTCAGTGCTGGGAGGGCCTGTTCTGGAGCCTCGTGCTGCCTCGGGTCCATCTGGCGCCAGGTGTCCCGCCCCTGGGGCTTCTCCTCCTTCAAGGCTCCATGGCAGTGAAGCCTACGTAAGCCATGCCGCTCGGCAAGGAGTTCCTTGTGACTTACCTTCAGGTAATGGAGCTGCAAGGGCCTGTGCTTGTCCGGAGAGGGCCACCAGACAGGATTCCGCCCCATTCCGCTGGCTTCCAAGTCGGAACACGCTTCCTCCTCGTCCTCCAGCTATTCCCGCGTGGGGCTTGAGAGCGGCTCCGTGCACTGGGCTGGACGCCTGGCGTCGTGTAGGGAATGGCGGCACTGCCCACGCCCAGAGTAGACCAGTGTCTTAGAGTGCACTCTGGCTCCGCAGGGTGCAGCCTCATATCCTTCTGCCCCTTGGCCAGGAGCGCGCCATATCCTCAGGTGGGGAGAAGGAGGCCCTTCCCATGTCCAAGGAACCTCTGGCGCCCTGGGCTGCCTGGGGCCTGGACGATGGGGCATCCTGGAGCCCAGCCGCTCCTCACTCGGAGACTCGACCGATGCCTACCTTCCACACTGGGCTTCGGTGCTTCGCCGAGACAGCCTCTTCCAGCGGGCCGCCAAGTCCCTCGCCAAGGGTCCCAGGAGCGCGTGTTTTCGCAAGCCTGTTACTGTCCTCCTGATGCCCATCTCCCTTAGGATGTGTGGAGTCATGGTTAAGGCCGAGAGTTGTTGCAAAGCTTTACGCAGCTTGTGTGGGTACGGGTTGATGTCCAGGCGGACCTGGCACTTCCACGTGACGCTCAACACCCACTTCTCCTCCATCCCCTCGCCTGGCTGGTGCCAGGAGTGGCTCCCCTCAGGTGCGGCTCCCCCCTGCTAGCTCGCAAGCCTTCGATGCCGCGGTGGGTCCCCAGTCGGGTACTGGGCACAGCGAAAGTCTCTCTGAGATCCGGGGGCCTTGGGCTCTGGCTTCAGCCCTCCTCCTCGTCTCCTCGCTGGTCGCCTGCCCAGCACCCAGGATTCTGCTCTTCCAAGACCGCCCGATCCTCGGGTACTGTGCCAGGCCCGCCCGTGCGCCGGACCTTTGTATACTGCCCACCGCCCCCTTCCAGGCTCCACCCTCTTGGCTCACTGGGCCTGTCGTTGGCCACCCACAGGCGCCAGGATTGCTCCCCTGGTCCCCTCGCTTTGCCGCACAAGCTCCTCTGGCCAGACCCTGGGTGACGTGCGCCTTCCACGAAAGGAGTCCCTGTGCTCCACATGCCCACCACTCCTTCACCTGCTGCATGCCACAGGTTGTGCTTGGCTGTCAGCTCCGTGTCACTGATGTCCGGCGTGTGGCGCTTGCCGATCCACGTTTTCTAGTCATCACAATATCAGCTTCTTTTCCCCTAGGGACTCTATGTACGACCATTCCCCTTCCATTCCTTAAACCACCTACTATCCTGTTTCCTTTCCCACCAGTCGCTTGCTGCAGTTCTTATGTATTCATTCATTCATTTATTTATTTATTCATTTATTTATTTATTTTCTTTCCTTCTGCTTGGTTGTTTATTTTGTTGGTTGGTTGGTTGAAATTCCTCAGGGACCCTGCAGAAGAAGGTTATGGAGCCCCGAACGATCTGCCCCACATGATCCCACACCATCCCGCCCTGTCCTCACATTTCTCTAGGTGCCTGGTTATCAGGGAAAGGAATTGATCAAGTTTATTCCGGGAGGTATGCACATCCAATTTAATTCAGTGACCAGGTAGAATGCAACCGTTGCTATCTGTGGGTAGAAAGTATCCCATTCATCATCCAACTACCCACATGAAGGCACGCGGGAGCATGGGACGGGCAGATGTGACAGATTCCAGAAGCCTGTGGAGCTTGCCTCCAATTGTGGCACTTGGGAGGATCCTTGTGAATTCCTTGCCTGGTTCAAACAGTCTTGTGACATCCGTTACAGCCAGGGCCACAGCGAGACCCTCGCTGCAGCCACCAATAAATAAATAAACCAACCAAACAGCCGACCGACCAACCAAACAATGGACGAATAGACAGTTAGATGAATAACTACCATTACAAACTAAGGGATAGTGTGGGAAAGATGCCTGTAAATTAAAGACGTTTGGGTGTGCTTGTGGCCACAATTTGGAAGCATCAGGTAACAGGCTGACCAGGGCAGTGGGGAAGAAAGAGAGGGCGATGTGAATGTGAGGGCTGTGTGTGATTGCTGTGCGTTTCAGGTGGAGGAGGGGGCGGGAGGACTGGAATCCTCGATTTCCTGCTGTGACTCTGCCCTCTGAATAGCTATGGAACTCAGCGAAAAGGGATCGCGAGTTCCTGTTGCAAATTCACCGGATCGTGCAACACGGAAGCACGGTTGCAGTGTGGCCTTGTGTCTGTCCCTGTGTCTGTTGATTCATGGCGGCATCCGAATCCCTTGCTCCCACCACGTGCCTAGGCGGGGGATATGTGTGGCCTACACGCCTAGGAATGCCAGGAGATTAGCCTCTCGTTCCTGGGCGGGACGACTGTAAGCGGCGGCCTCAGTACGTGCCACCTGCCCCCGGGCAAGAATTGGGATCCCTTCCCGCAGCAGCAGTGGAAAGGGGCAGCAGAGGGCAGAGCCCCTTTTTCTTCCCCAGGCAATGTCCCTTGATTACTGAGCTGGGCTCATCAGCTAGAGCACAACTTCTTGTAATGTCTTATGCTCTTGGCCATGAGTGGGGTGACTTTCTTGGTGCTGACCCTGCCGCATTTGGGCGCTGGCCCCCAGGGACCTTGTGAGGAGGCCAGGGGACAAGCAGAGGCTGGTTTGGGCACTGAGGCGGGACTGGAGCCAGAGCCACAGCTGCTGGCTTTCCCAGAATCAGCGGACACTGCTGTGACACAGTGCTCCTACCTTTGGGGGAGAAGGCTGCCGCCTGGTGGACACCTCCCGCCATTGGCAAGGATCGTCTGGGTTGGCAGACTCTGGGGCCTGTGGGCCTCTGCAGTGTCCTGGATGCTGCGGGTCAGTGCTGGGAGGGCCTCTTCTGGAGCCTCGTGCTGCCTCGGGTCCATCTGGCGCCAGGTCTCCCGCCCCTGGGGCTTCTCCTTCAACGTTCTGTGGCAGTGAAGCCTACGTAAGCCATGCCGCTCGGCAAGGAGTTCCTTGTGACTTTCCTTCAGGTCATGGAGTTGCGAGGGCCTGTGCTTGTCCGGAGAGGGCCACCAGTCAGGATTCCGCCCCATTCCGCTGCCTTCCAAGGCGGAACACTCTTCCTCCTCGTCCTCCTGCTCCTCCCGCGTGGGGCTTGAGAGCGGCTCCATGCACTGGGCTGAACGCCTGGCGTCGTGTAGGGAGTGGCGGCCCTGCCCGCGTCCAGAGTAGACCGGTGTCTTGGAGTGCACTCTGGCTCCCCCGGGTGCAGCCTCATATCCTTCTGCCCCTGGCCAGGAGCACACCATATCCTCAGGTGGGGAGAAAGAGGCCCTTCCCATGTCCAGGGAGCGTCTGGCGCCCTGGGCTGCCTGGGGCCTGGGCGATGGGGCATCCTGGAGCCCAGCCGCTCCTCCCTGGGGGAGTCCACAGATGCCTGCCTTCCGCACTGAGCTTCGGGGCCTTGCCGAGACAGCCTCTTCCAGTGGGCCGCCAAGTCCCTCGCCAAGGGTCCCAGGAGCGTGTTTGGGCAAGCCCTTCACTGTCTTCCTGATGCCCGTCTCCCTCAGGATGTGTGGAGTCATGGGTAAGGCCGAGAGTTTCAGCAAAGCTTTCCGCAGCTTCTGTGGGTACAGGTTGATGTCTAGGCGGACCTGGCACTTCCACGTCACCCTCAGCACCCGATTCTCCTCCCTCCCCTTGCCTGGCTGGTGCGAGGAGAGGCTCCCCTCAGGTGCTGCTCTCCTCGGCTAGCTCGCAAGACTTCGATCTCGCGGTGGGTCCCCAGCCGGGTCCTGGGCACAGCGCAAGTCTCTCCGAGCTCCGGGGGCCTTGGGCTCTGGCCTCCACAATCCTCCTCGTCTCCTCGCTGGTCGCATGCCCAGCACCCAGGATTCTGCTCTTTCAAGACCGCCCGACACTCAGGTACTGTGCCATGCACGCCCGTGCGTCTGGCCATTATATGCTGCCCACCGCCCCCTTCCATGCTCCGCCCTCTTTGCTCGCTGGGCTTGTCATTGGCCACCCGCGCTCCCTGGGCGCCAAGATTCCTCCCCTGGTCCCCTCGCTTTGCCCCACAAGCTCCTCTGGCCAGTCCCTGGGTGACTTGCGCCTCCCACGAAAGGAGGACCTGTGCTCCAAATGCCCACCACTCCTTCAGCTGCTGTGTGCCACAGGTTGTGCTCTGCAGTCAGCTCTGTGTCACTCATGTCCGGCATGTGGCGCTTGCAGATCCACGTTTTCAAGTCATCACAACATCAGCTTCTTTTCCCCTAGGGAGTCTATGTATGACCATTCTCCTTCCCTTCCTTCAACCAGCTACAATCCTGCTTCCCTTCCCACCTGTCGCTTTGCTGCTGTTCTTATGTATTTATGTGTTTATGTATTTATTTATTTATTTATTTATTTTCCTTCTGCTTCGTTGGTTATTTGGTTGGTTGGTTGGTTGAAATTCCTCAAAGACCCTGCAGAAGAACGTTATGGAGCCCCGAACGCTCTGCCCCACCCGATCCCACACCATCCCGACCGATCCTCACATTTCTCTAGGTGCCTGGTTATGAGGCAAAGGAATTGATCAACTTTATTCCAGGTGGTATGCACATCCAATTTAATTCAGTGACCAGGTAGAATCCAAACGTTGCTATCTGTGGGTAGAAAGTATCCCATTCATCATCCAACTACCCACATGAAGGCACGCGGGGCAAGGGGACGGGCAGATGGAAAGATTCCAAAAGCCTGTGGAGCTTGCCTCCAATTCTGGCACTTGGGAGGAACCTTGTGAATTCTGTGCCTGGTTCAGACACTCTGGTGAGATCCATTACAGCCAGGGCCACAGCGAGACCCTCGCTGCAGCCACCAATAAATAAATAAACCAACCAAACAGCCGACCGACCAACCAAACAATGGACGAATAGACAGTTAGATGAATAACTACCATTACAAACTAAGGGATAGTGTGGGAAAGATGCCTGTAAATTAAACACGTTTGGGTGTGCTGGTGACCACAGTTTGGAAGCATCAGGGAGCAGGCTGGCCAGGGCAGCGGGGAAGAAAGAGAGGGCGATGTGAATGTGAGGGCTGTGTGTGATTGCTGTGACTGTCAGGTGGAGGAGGGAGCGGGCGGACTGGAATCCTCGATTTCCTGCTGTGACTCTGCCCTCTGCATAGCTATGGAACTCAGCGAGAAGGGATCGTGAATTCCTGTTGCAAATTCACAGGATCTTGTGACACGGAAGCACGGTTGCAGTGTGGCCTTGTGTCTGTCCCTGTGTCTGTTGATTCATGGCGGCGTCCGAATCCCTTGCTCCCGCCACGTGCCTAGGCGGGGGATATGTGTGGCCTTCATGCCTAGGAATGCCCGGAGAGTAGCCCATCGTTCCTGTGCAGGAAGACTGTAAGCCGCGGCCTCAGTACGTGCCCCCTGCCCCCGGGTTGGGACTTGCGATCCCTTCCAGCGGCAGCAGTGGAAAGGGGCAGCAAGGGCAGAGCCCGTTTTCGTCCCCGGGCAATGTCCCTTGCTTACTGAGCTGGCCTCATCAG
>CM070791.1:16394534-16411171 GCA_036346955.1 Dipus sagitta | reverse complement strand
CCATTCATCATCCAACTACCCACATGAAGGCACGCGGGGGCAGGGGATGGGCAGATGTGAAAGATTCCATTAGCCTGTGGAGCTTGCCTCCACTTCTGGCACTTGGGAGGATCCTTGTGAATTCCCTGCCTGGTTCAGACAGTCTTGTGAGATCCGTGGCAGCCAGGGCCACAGCGAAACCCTCGCTCTAGCCACCTATAAATAAATAAACCAACCAAACAGCCGACCGACCAACCAAAGAATGGACGAATAGACAGTTAGATGAATAACTACCATAAAAAACTAAGGGATCGTGTGGAAAAGATGCCTGTAAATTAAACACGTTTGGGTATGCAGGTGGCCAGAGTATGGATGCATCAGGGAACAGGCTGGCCAGGGCACCGGGGAAGAAAGACAGGGCGATGTGAATATGAGGGCTGTGTGTGATTGCTGTGAATTTCAGGTGGAGGAGGGGGCGGGCGGACTGGAATCCTCGATTTCCTGCAGTGACTCTGCCCTCTGAATAGCTATGGAACTCAAGGAAAAGGGATCGCGAGTTCCCGTTGCAAATTCACCGGATCCTGGGACGCGGAAGCAAGGTTGCAGTGTGGCCTTGTGTCTGTCCCTGTGTCTGCTGATTCCATGGCGGCATCCGAATCCCTTGCTCCCGCCACGTACCGAGGTGGGGGATATGTGTGGCCTTCACGCCTAGAATGCCCGGAGGGTAGCCCCTCATTCCTGTGTGGAAAGTCTGTAAGCCGCGACTCAGTATGTGCCCCCTGCCCCCGGGCAGGACTTGGATCCCTTCCAGTGGCAGCAGTGTAAATGGGCAGTAGAGGGCAGTGACCCTCTTTCTTCCATGGCAATGTCCCTTGCTTACTGAGCTGGGCTCATCAGCTGGAGCACATCTCTTGTAATCCTCTTATGCTCTTGGCCATGAGTGGGGCAACTTTCTTGGTGCTGACCCAGCGCTCTTTGGACGCTGGCCCCCAGGGAGCTTGTGAGGAGGCCAGGGGACAAGCAGAGGCTGGTTTGGGCACTAAGGCGGGACTGGAGGCCCGAGCCGCAGCTGCTGGCTTTGCCAGAGTCAGCCGCCCCTCCTGTGACACAGGGCTCCTGCCTTTGGGGGAGAAGGCTGCCACCTGGTGGACGTGTCCAGCCTTTGGCAACATTCATCTGGGGTGGCAGGCTCTGGGGCCTGTGGGCCTCAGCAGCGTCCCGGGTGCTGCGGGTTAGTGGTGGGAGCCCGTGTTCTGGTGCCTCGTGCAGACTCGGGTCCATCTGGCGCCAGGTCTCCTGCCCCTGCGGCTTCTCCTCCTTCAAGGCTCCGTGGCAGGGAAGCCTACGTAAGCCACGGGGATCGGCAAGGAGTTCCTTGTGACTTTTCTCCAGGTCACGGAGATGTGAGGGTCTGCGCTTGTCCAGAGAGAGCCACCAGACAGGATTCCGCCCCATTCCGCTGGCTTCCAAGGCAGAACACGCTTCCTCCTCGTCCTCCTCCTCCTCTGGCGTGGGGCTTGAGAGGGGCTCCGTGAACTGGGATCGGCGCTTGGCGTCGTGTAGGGAGTGGCGGCACTGCCCGCGTCCACAGTAGACTGGTGTCTTAGAGTGCACTCTGGCTCCCCCGGGTGCATCCTCATATCCTTCTGCCCCAGGATATTAGCGCGCCATGTCCTCAGGTGGGGAGAAGGAGGCCCTTCCCATGTGCAGGGAGCGTCTGGCGCCCTGGGCTGCCTGGGGCCTGGGCGATTGGCCATCCTGGAGCCCAGCCGCTCCTCCCTCGGAGAGTCGACCGATGCCTGCCTTCCGCACTGGGCTTCAGGGCCTTGCCGAGCCAACCTCTTCCAGCAGGCCGCCAAGTCCCTCGCCAAGGGTCCCAGGAGAGCGTGTTTGCGCAAGCCCTTCACTGTTTTCCTGACGCCCTTCTCCCTCAGGATGTGTGGAGTCATGGGTAAGGCCAAGAGTTTCTGCAAAACTTTCCGCAGCTTGTGTGGGTACGGGTTGATGTCCAGGCGGACCTGGCACTTCCACGTGAAGCTCAGCACCCGCTTCTCCTCCATCCCCTTGCCTGGATGCAGTGAGGAGGGGCTCCCCTCAGGTGCGTCTCTCCCCAGGTAGCTCGCAAAACTTCGATCCCGTGGTGGATCCCCAGCAGGGTCCTGGCCACAGCGCAAGTCTCTCCGAGCTCTGGGGGCCTTGGGCTCTGGCCTCCGCAATCGTCCTTGTCTCCTCGCAGGTCACCTGCCCAGCACCCAGGATTCTGCTCTTCCAAGACCATCTGACCCTCCGGTACTGAGCCAGGCCTGCCCGTGCGCCGGGCCTTTATGTACTGCCCGCCGCTCCCTTCCAGGCTCCGCTATCTTGGCTCCCTGGGCTTGTCATTGGCCAGCTGAGCTCCCTAGATGCCAAGATTCCTTCCCTGGTCCCCTCGCTTTGCCGCACAAGCTCCTCTGGCCAGACCCAGGGTGACGTGCGCCTTCCATGAAAGAAGGTCCTGTGCTCCACATGCCCACCACTCCTTCACCTGCTGCGTGCCACAGGTTGTGCTCTGCAGTCAGCTCCGTGTCACTCATGTCCGGCGTGTGGAGCTTGCAGATCCACGTTTTCTAGTCATCACAACATCAGCTTCTTTTCCCCTAGGGACTCTATGTATGACCATTCCCCTTCCCTTCCTTCAACCAGCTACTATATTGCTTCCTTTCCGCCCCTGTCGCTTTGCAGCTGTTCTTATGTATTTATGTATTTATTTATTTATTTATTTCCTTTCCTGCTGCTTGCTTGGTTATTTGGTTGGTTGGTTGGTTGAAATTCCTCAGGGACCCTGCAGAAGAATGTTATGGAGCCCCGAACGGTCTGCCCCACCCGATTCCACACCATCCCGCCCTGTCCTCACATTTCTCTAGTTGCCTGGTTATCAGGCAAAGGAATTGATCAGGTTTATTCCGGGTGGTATGCACATCCAATTTAATTCAGTGAACAGGTAGAATGCAAACGTTTCTATCTGTGGGTAGAAAGTATCCCATTCATCATCCAACTACCCACATGAAGGCAGACGGGGGCAGGGGATGGGCAGATGTGAAAGATTCCAGAAGCCTGTGGAGCTTGCCTCCAATTGTGGCACTTGGGAGGATGCTTTTGAATTCCTTGCTTGCTTCAAAAAGTCTTGTGACATCCGTTACAGCCAGGGCCACAGCGAGACCCTCGCTCCAGCCACCAATAAATAAATAAACCAACCAAACAGCCGACCGAACAACCAAACAATGGACGAATAGACAGTTAGATGAATAACTACCATTACAAACTAAGGGATGGTGTGGAAAAGATGCCTGTAAAGTAAAGACGTTTGGGTGTGCTGGTGGCCACAGTTTGGAAGCATCAGGGAGCAGGCTGGCCAGGGCAGCGGGGAAGAAAGACAGGGCGATGTGAATGTGAGGGCTGTGTGTGATTGCTGTGACTTTCAGGTGGAGGAGGGAGCGGGCGAACTGGAATCCTCGATTTCCTGCTGTGACTCTGCCCTCTGCATAGCTATGGAACTCAGCGAAAAGGGATCGTGAGTTCCCGTTGCAAATTCACCTGATCGGGCGACACGGAAGCACGGTTGCACTGTGGCCTTGTGTCTGTCCCTGTGTCTGTTCATTCATGGCGGCGTCCGAATCTCTTCCTCCCGCCACGTGGCTGGGCGGGGGATATGTGTGGCCTACACGCCTAGGAATGCCCGGAGAGTAGCCCCTCGTTCCTGGGCAGGAAGACTGTAAGCCGCGGCCTCAGTACGTGCCACCTGCCCCGGGCAAGAATTGGGATCCCTTCCAGCGGCAGCAGTGGAAATGGGCAGCAGAGGGCAGAGCCCCTTTTGCTTCCCCAGGCCATGTCTCTTGCTTACTGAGCTGGGCTCATCAGCTGGAGCACATCTTCTTGTCATCTCTTATGCTCTTGGCCATGAGTGGGGCGACTTTCTTGGTGCTGACCCTGACCCCTTTGGGCGCGGGCCCCAAGGGAGCTTGTGAGGAGGCCAGGGGAAAAGCAGAGGCTGGTTTGGGCTCTGAGGCGGGACTGGAGCCAGAGCCTCAGCTGCTGGCTTTCCAGGAATCAGCCGCCCCTATTGTGACACAGTGCTCCTGCCTTTGGGGGAGAAGGTTGCCGCCTGGTGGACGCGTCCCAAAATTGGCAAGGATTGTCTGGGTTGGCAGGCTCTGGGGCCTGTGGGCCTCTGCAGCGTCCCTGGTGCTGCCGGTCAGTGCTGGGAGGGCCTGTTCTGGAGCCTCGTGCTGCCTCGGGCCCATGTGGCGCCAGGTCTCCCGCCCCTGGGGCTTCTCCTCCTTCAACGCTCCGTGGCAGTGAAGCCTACGTAAGCCACGCCACTCGGCAAGGAGTTCCTTGTGACTTTCCTTCAGGTCATGGAGCTGCGAGGGCGTGTGCTTGTCCGGAGAGGACCACCAGACAGGATTCCGCCCCATTCCGCTGGCTTCCAAGGTGGAACACGCTTTTTCCTCGTCCTCCTGCTCCTCCCAGGTGGGGCTTGAGAGCTGCTCCAGCACTGGGCTGGACGCCTGGCGTCGTGTAGGGAGTGGCGGCTCTGCCCGCGTCCAGAGTAGACCGGTGTCTTAGAGTGCACTCTGGCTCCCCCGGGGGCAGCCTCATATCCTTCTGCCCCTGGCCAGGAGCGCGCCATATCCTCAGATGGGGAGAAAGAGGCCCTTATCATGTCCAGGGAGCGTCTGGCGCCCTGGGCTGCCTGGAGCCTGGGCGATGGGGCATCCTGGAACCCAGCCGCTCCTCCCTCGGAGACTCGACCGATGCATACCTTCCACACTGGACTTCGGCGCTTTGCTGAGACAGCCTCTTCCAGCGGGCCGCCAAGTTCCTCGCCAAGGGTCCCAGGGGCGCGTGTTTGCGCAAGCCCTTCACTGTCTTCCTGATGCCCGTCTCCCTCAGGATGTGTGGAGTCATGGGTAAGCCGAGAGTTTCTGCCAAGCTTTCCGCAGCTTGTGTGGGTACGGGTTGATGTCCAGGCGCACCTGGCACTTCCACGTGACGCTCAGCACCCGCTTCTCCTCCATCCCCTTGCCTGGCTGGTGCGAGGAGAGGCTCCCCTCAGGTGCGGCTCTCCCCAGCTAGCTCCCAAGACTTCGATCCCGCGTGGGGTCACCAGTCGGGTCCTGGGCACAATGCAAGTCTTTCTGAGCTCCGAGGGCCTTGGTCTCTGGCCTCCGCAATCCTCCTCGTCTCCTCGCTGGTCGCCTGCCCAGCACCCAGGATTCTGCTCTTCCAAGACCGCCCGACCCTAGGGTACTCTGCCAGGCCTGCCCGTGCGCGGGGCCTTTATATACTGCACACCGCCCCCTTCCAGACTCCACCCTCTTTGCTCGCTGGGCCTGTCGTTGGCCACCCACGGGCGCCAGGATTCCTCCCCTGGTCCCCTCCCTTTGCCGCACAAGCTCCTCTGGCCAGACCCTGGGTGACGTGTGCCTTCCAGGAAAGGAGGCCCTGTGCTACACATGCCCACCACTCCTTCACCTGCTGCATGCCACAGGTTGTGCTCTGCAGTCAGCTTCGTGTCACTCATGTCCGGCGTGCGGCGCTTGCAGATCCACGTTTTCTAGTCATCACAACATCATCTTCTTTTCCCCTAGGGACTCTATGTACGAACATTCCCCTTCCCTTCCTTCAACCAGCTACTATCCTGCTTCCTTTCCCCCCTGTCGCTTTGCTGTTCTTCTTATGTATTTATGTACGTATTTATTTATTTATTTATTTCCTTTCCTTCTGCTAGGTTGGTTATTTGGTTGGTTGGTTGGTTGAAATTCCTCAGGGACCCTGCAGAAGAATGTTATGGAGCCCCGAACGGTCTGCCCCACCCGATCCCACACCATCCTGCCCTGACCTCACATTGCTCTAGGTGCCTGGTTATCAGGCAAAGGAATTGATCAAGTTTATTCCGGGAGATATACACATCCAATTTAATTCAGTGACCAGGTAGAATGCAAACGTTGCTATCTGTGGGTAGAAAGTATCCCATTCATCATCCAACTACCCACATGAAGGCACGCGGGGGCAGGGGATGGGCAGATGTGAAAGATTCCATTAGCCTGTGGAGCTTGCCTCCACTTCTGGCACTTGGGAGGATCCTTGTGAATTCCCTGCCTGGTTCAGACAGTCTTGTGAGATCCGTGGCAGCCAGGGCCACAGCGAAACCCTCGCTCTAGCCACCTATAAATAAATAAACCAACCAAACTGCCGACCGACCAACCAAAGAATGGACGAATAGACAGTTAGATGAATAACTACCATAAAAAACTAAGGGATCGTGTGGAAAAGATGCCTGTAAATTAAACACGTTTGGGTATGCAGGTGGCCAGAGTATGGATGCATCAGGGAACAGGCTGGCCAGGGCACCGGGGAAGAAAGACAGGGCGATGTGAATATGAGGGCTGTGTGTGATTGCTGTGAATTTCAGGTGGAGGAGGGGGCGGGCGGACTGGAATCCTCGATTTCCTGCAGTGACTCTGCCCTCTGAATAGCTATGGAACTCAAGGAAAAGGGATCGCGAGTTCCCGTTGCAAATTCACCGGATCCTGGGACGCGGAAGCAAGGTTGCAGTGTGGCCTTGTGTCTGTCCCTGTGTCTGCTGATTCATGGCGGCATCCGAATCCCTTGCTCCCGCCACGTACCGAGGTGGGGGATATGTGTGGCCTTCACGCCTAGGAATGCCCGGAGGGTAGCCCCTCATTCCTGTGTGGAAAGTCTGTAAGCTGCGGACTCAGTATGTGCCCCCTGCCCCCGGGCAGGACTTGGGATCCCTTCCAGTGGCAGCAGTGTAAATGGGCAGTAGAGGGCAGTGACCCTCTTTCTTCCCTGGGCAATGTCCCTTGCTTACTGAGCTGGGCTCATCAGCTGGAGCACATCTTCTTGTAATCTCTTATGCTCTTGGCCATGAGTGGGGCAACTTTCTTGGTGCTGACCCAGCCGTCTTTGGACGCTGGCCCCCAGGGAGCTTGTGAGGAGGCCAGGGGACAAGCAGAGGCTGGTTTGGGCACTAAGGCGGGACTGGAGCCTGAGCCGCAGCTGCTGGCTTTGCCAGAGTCAGCCGCCCCTCCTGTGACACAGGGCTCCTGCCTTTGGGGGAGAAGGCTGCCACCTGGTGGACGTGTCCAGCCTTTGGCAACATTCATCTGGGGTGGCAGGCTCTGGGGCCTGTGGGCCTCAGCAGCGTCCCGGGTGCTGCGGGTTAGTGGTGGGAGCCCGTGTTCTGGTGCCTCGTGCAGACTCGGGTCCATCTGGCGCCAGGTCTCCTGCCCCTGCGGCTTCTCCTCCTTCAAGGCTCCGTGGCAGGGAAGCCTACGTAAGCCACGGGGATCGGCAAGGAGTTCCTTGTGACTTTTCCTCAGGTCACGGAGATGTGAGGGTCTGCGCTTGTCCAGAGAGGGCCACCAGACAGGATTCCGCCCCATTCCGCTGGCTTCCAAGGCAGAACACGCTTCCTCCTCGTCCTCCTCCTCCTCTGGCGTGGGGCTTGAGAGGGGCTCCGTGAACTGGGATCGGCGCTTGGCGTCGTGTAGGGAGTGGCGGCACTGCCCGCGTCCACAGTAGACCGGTGTCTTAGAGTGCACTCTGGCTCCCCCGGGTGCATCCTCATATCCTTCTGCCCCAGGATATTAGCGCGCCATGTCCTCAGGTGGGGAGAAGGAGGCCCTTCCCATGTGCAGGGAGCGTCTGGCGCCCTGGGCTGCCTGGGGCCTGGGCGATTGGCCATCCTGGAGCCCAGCCGCTCCTCCCTCGGAGAGTCGACCGATGCCTGCCTTCCGCACTGGGCTTCAGGGCCTTGCCGAGCCAACCTCTTCCAGCGGGCCGCCAAGTCCCTCGCCAAGGGTCCCAGGAGAGCGTGTTTGCGCAAGCCCTTCACTGTTTTCCTGACGCCCTTCTCCCTCAGGATGTGTGGAGTCATGGGTAAGGCCAAGAGTTTCTGCAAAACTTTCCGCAGCTTGTGTGGGTACGGGTTGATGTCCAGGCGGACCTGGCACTTCCACGTGAAGCTCAGCACCCGCTTCTCCTCCATCCCCTTGCCTGGATGCAGTGAGGAGGGGCTCCCCTCAGGTGCGTCTCTCCCCAGGTAGCTCGCAAAACTTCGATCCCGTGGTGGATCCCCAGCAGGGTCCTGGCCACAGCGCAAGTCTCTCCGAGCTCTGGGGGCCTTGGGCTCTGGCCTCCGCAATCGTCCTTGTCTCCTCGCAGGTCACCTGCCCAGCACCCAGGATTCTGCTCTTCCAAGACCATCTGACCCTCCGGTACTGAGCCAGGCCTGCCCGTGCGCCGGGCCTTTATGTGCTGCCCGCCGCTCCCTTCCAGGCTCCGCTATCTTGGCTCCCTGGGCTTGTCATTGGCCAGCTGAGCTCCCTAGATGCCAAGATTCCTTCCCTGGTCCCCTCGCTTTGCCGCACAAGCTCCTCTGGCCAGACCCAGGGTGACGTGCGCCTTCCATGAAAGAAGGTCCTGTGCTCCACATGCCCACCACTCCTTCACCTGCTGCGTGCCACAGGTTGTGCTCTGCAGTCAGCTCCGTGTCACTCATGTCCGGCGTGTGGAGCTTGCAGATCCACGTTTTCTAGTCATCACAACATCAGCTTCTTTTCCCCTAGGGACTCTATGTATGACCATTCCCCTTCCCTTCCTTCAACCAGCTACTATATTGCTTCCTTTCCGCCCCTGTCGCTTTGCAGCTGTTCTTATGTATTTATGTATTTATTTATTTATTTATTTCCTTTCCTGCTGCTTGCTTGGTTATTTGGTTGGTTGGTTGGTTGAAATTCCTCAGGGACCCTGCAGAAGAATGTTATGGAGCCCCGAACGGTCTGCCCCACCCGATTCCACACCATCCCGCCCTGTCCTCACATTTCTCTAGTTGCCTGGTTATCAGGCAAAGGAATTGATCAGGTTTATTCCGGGTGGTATGCACATCCAATTTAATTCAGTGACCAGGTAGAATGCAAACGTTGCTATCTGTGGGTAGAAAGTATCCCATTCATCATCCAACTACCCACATGAAGGCAGACGGGGGCAGGGGATGGGCAGATGTGAAAGATTCCAGAAGCCTGTGGAGCTTGCCTCCAATTGTGGCACTTGGGAGGATGCTTTTGAATTCCTTGCTTGCTTCAAAAAGTCTTGTGACATCCGTTACAGCCAGGGCCACAGCGAGACCCTAGCTGCAGCCACCAATAAATAAACCAACCAAACAGCCGACCGAACAACCAAACAATGGACGAATAGACAGTTAGATCAATAACTACCATTACAAACTAAGGGATGGTGTGGAAAAGATGCCTGTAAAGTAAAGACATTTGGGTGTGCTGGTGGCCAGAGTTTCGAAGCATCAGGGAGCAGGCGGGCCAGGGCAGCGGGGAAGAAAGAGAGGGTCATGTGAATGTGAGAGCTGTGTGTGATTGCTGTGACTTTCAGATGAAGGAGGGAGCGGGCGGACTGGAATCCTCGATTTCCTGCTGTGACTCTGCCCTCTGAATAGCTATGGAACTCATCGAAAAGGGATCGCGAGTTCCCGGTCCAAATTCACCGGATCCTGCGACTCGGAAGCACCGTTGCAGTGTGGCCTTATATCTGTCCCTATGTCTGCTGATTCATGGCGGCGTCTGAATCCCTTGCTCCCGCACGTGCCGAGGCGGGGGATATGTGTGGCCTTCACGCCTAGGAATGCCCGGAGGGTAGCCCCTCATTCCTGGGCGGGAAATCTGTAAGCTGCGGCCTCAGTACGTACCCGCTGCCCCCTGGCAAGGCTTGGGATCCCTTCCAGTGGCAGCAGTGTAAATGGGCAGCAGAGGGCAGAGCCCCTTTTCCTTCCCCGGGCAATGTCCTTTGCTTACTGAGCTGTGGTCATCAGCTAGAGGCCATCTTCTTGTAATCTCTTATGCTCTTGGCCATGAGTGGGCGACTTTCATGGTGCTGACCCAGCCGTCTTTGGACGCTGCCCCCCAGGGAGCTTGTGAGGAGGCCAGGGGACAACAGAAGGTGGTTTGGGCACTGAGGTGGGACTGGAGCCTGAGCCGCAGCTGCTGGCTTTCCCAGAGTCAGCCGCCCCTCCTGTGACACAGTGCTCCTGCCTTTGGGGGAGAAGGCTGCCGCCTGGTGGATGCGTCCCGCCATTGGCAAGGATCGTCTGGGGAGGCAGGCTCTGGGGCCTGTGGGCCTCAGCAGCGTCCCGGGTGCTGCGGGTCAGTGCTGGGAGGGCCTGTTCTGGAGCCTCGTGCAGCCTCGGGTCCATCTGGCGCCAGGTTTCCCGCCCCTGGGGCTTCTCCTCCTTCAAGGATCCGTGACAGTGAAGCCTACGTAAGCCATGCCGCTCGGCAAGGAGTTCCTTGTGACTTTCCTTCAGGTCACGGAGCTGCGAGGGCGTGTGCTTGTCCGGAGAGGACCACCAGACAGGATTCCGCCCCATTCCGCTGGCTTGCAAGGCGGAACAAGGTTCCTCCTCGTCCTCCTGCTCCTCCTGCGTGGGGCTTGAGAGCGGCTCCGTGCACTGGGCTGTACGCCTGGCGTCGTGTAGGGAATTGCGGCCCTGCCCGCATCCAGTGTACACCGATGTCTTAGAGTGCACTCTGGCTCCCCCGGGTGCAGCCTCATATCCTTCTGACCCTGGACAGGAGCGCGCCATGTCCTCAGGTGGGGTGAAGGAGGCCCTTCCCATGTCCAGGGAGCGTCTGGCGCCCTGGGATGCCTGGGGCCTGGGCGATGGGGCATCCTGGAGCCCAGCCGCTCCTCCCTTGGAAAGTGGACCTATGCCTGCCTTCCGCACTGGGCTTCGGGGGCTTGCCGAGCCAGCGTCTTCCAGCGGGCCGCCAAGTCCCTCGACAAGGGCCCCAGAAGCGCGTGTTTGCGCATGCCCTTCACTCTCTTCCTGATGCCCGTCTCCCTCAGGATGTGTGGAGTCATGGGTAAGCCGGGAGTTTCTGCCAAGCTTTCCGCAGCTTGTGTGGGTACAGTTTGACATCCAGGCGGACCTGGCACTTCCACGTGACACTCAGCACCCTCTTCTCCTCCATCCCCTTGCCTGGCTGGTGCAACAGGAGTGGCTCCCCACAGGTGCGTTTCTCCCCAGCTAGCTCGCAAGACTTCGATCCCGCGGGGGGTCCCCAGCCGGGTCCTGGGCACAGCGCAAGTCTCTCTGAGATCCGGGGGCCTTGGGCTCGGGCCGACGCAATCCTCCTCATCTCCTCGCTGGTCGCCTGCCCAGCACCCAGGATTCTGCTCTTCCAAGACCGCCCGACCCTCGGGTACGGTGCCAGGCCCGCCCGTGCGCCGGACCACCGCCCCTTTCCAGGATCCGCCCTCTTTGCTCGCTAGGCTTGTCATTGGCCACCCGCGATCCCAGGGCGCCACGAATCCTCCCATGGTCCCCTCGCTTTGCCGCAGAAAGTCCTCTGGCCAGACCTTGGGTGACGTGCCCCTTCCACGAAAGGAGGCCCTGTGCTCCACATGCCCACCACTCCTTCACCTGCTGCGTGCCACAGGATGTGCTCTGCAGTCAGCTACCTGTCACTCATGTCCGGCGTGCGGCACTTGCAGATCCACGTTTTCTAGTCATTACAACATCAGCTTCTTTTCCCCTAGGCACTCTATGTACGACCATTCCCCTTCCCTTCCTTCAACTAGCTACCCTCCTTCTTCCTTTCCCCCCTGTCGCTTTACTGCTGTTCTTATGTATTTATTTATTTATTTATTTATTTATTTCCTTTCCTTCTGCTTGGTTGGTTATTTGGTTGGTTGGTTGGTTGAAATTCCTCAGGGACCCTGCAGAAGAACGTTATGGAGCCCCGAACGCTCTGCCCCACCCGATCCCCCACCATCCCGCCCTGTCCTCACATTTCTCTAGGTGCCTGGTTATCAGGCAAAGGAATTGATCAAGTTTATTCCGGGAGGTATACTCATCCAATTCAATTCAGTGACCAGGTACAATGGAAACGTTGGTATTCGTGGGTAGAAAGTATCCCATTAATCATCCAACTACCCACATGAAGGCACGCGGGGTCAGGGGATGGAGAGATGTGAAAGATTCCATTAGCCTGTGGAGCTTGCCTCCACTTCTGGCACTTGGGAGGATCCTTGTGAATTCCCTGCCTGGTTCAGACAGTCTTGTGAGATCCGTGGCAGCGAGGGCCACAGCGAGACCCTCGCTCCAGCCACCTATAAATAAATAAAGAAACCAAACAGCCGACTGACCAACCAAACAATGGACGAATAGACAGTTAGATGAATAACTACCATAACAAACTAAGGGATAGTGTGGAAAAGATGCCTGTAAATTAAAGTCGCTTGGGTGTGCTGGTGGCCACAGTTTGGAAGCATCAGGGAGCAGGCAGGCCAGGGAAGCGGGGAAGAAAGACAGGGCGATGTGAATGTGAGGGCTGTGTGTGATTGCTGTGACTTTCAGGTGGAGGAGGGGGCGGGCAGACTGGAATCCTCAATTTCCTGCTGTAACTCTGCCCCCTGAATAGCTATGGAACTCAAGGAAAAGAGATCGCGAGTTCTCGGTCCAAATTCACCGGATCCTGCGACAAGGAAACACGGTTGCAGTGTGGCCTTATATCTGTCCCTGTGTCTGCTGATTCATGGAGGCGTCTGAATCCCTTCCTCCCGCACGTGCCGAGGCGGGGGATATGTGTGGCCTTCACGCCTAGGAATGCCCGGAGGGTAGCCCCTCATTCCTGGGCGGGAAGTCTCTAAGCCGCGGCCTCAGTACATACCCGCTGCCCCCTGGCAAGGCTTGGGATCCCTTCCAGTGGCAGCAGTGTAAATGGGCAGCAGAGGGCAGAGCCCCTTTTTCTTCCCTGGGCAATGTCCCTTGCTTACTGAGCTGGGCTCATCAGCTGGAGGCCATCTTCTTGTAATCTCTTATGCTCTTGGCCATGAGTGGGGCGACTTTCATGGTGCTGACCCAGCCGTATTTGGACGCTGGCCCCCAGGGAGCTTGTGAGGAGGTCAGGGGAAAACAGAAGCTGGTTTGGGCACTGAGGCGGGACTGGAGCCTGAGCCGCAGCTGCTGGCTTTCCCAGAGTCAGCCGCCCCTCCTGTGACACAGTGTTCCTGCCTTTGGGGGAGAAGGCTGCCGCCTGGTGGATGCGTCCCGCCATTGGCAAGGATCGTCTGGGGAGGCAGGCTCTGGGGCCTGTGGGCCTCAGCAGCGTCCCGGGTGCTGCGGGTCAGTGCTGGGAGGGCCTGTTCTGGAGCCTCGTGCAGCCTCGGGTCCATCTGGCGCCAGGTTTCCCGCCCCTGGGGCTTCTCCTCCTTCAAGGATCCGTGACAGTGAAGCCTACGTAAGCCATGCCGCTCGGCAAGGAGTTCCTTGTGACTTTCCTTCAGGTCACGGAGCTGCGAGGGCGTGTGCTTGTCCGGAGAGGACCACCAGACAGGATTCCGCCCCATTCCGCTGGCTTCCAAGGCAGAACAAGCTTCCTCCTCGTCCTCCTGCTCCTCCCGCGTGGGGCTTGAGAGCGTCTCCGTGCACTGGGCTGTACGCCTGGCGTCATGTAGGGAGTGGCGGCCCTGCCCGCGTCAACAGTAGACGGGTGTCTTAGAGTGCACTCTGGCTCCCCCGGGTGCAGCCTCATATCCTTCTGACCCTGGACAGGAGCGCGCCATGTCCTCAGGTGGGGTGAAGGAAGCCCTTCCCATGTCCAGGGAGCATCTGTTGCCCTGGGCTGCCTGGGGCCTGGGCGATGGGGCATCCTGGAGCCCAGCCACTCCTCCCTTGGAGAGTCGACCTATGCCTGCCTTCCGCACTGGGCTTCAGGGACTTGCCGAGCCAGCGTCTTCCAGCGGGCCGCCAAGTCCCTCGACAAGGGCCCCAGAAGCGCGTGTTTGCGCATGCCCTTCACTGTCTTCCTGATGCCCGTCTCCCTCAGGATGTGTGAAGTCATGGGTAAGCCGAGAGTTTCTGCCAAGCTTTCCGCAGCTTGTGTGGGTACAGTTTGATGTCCAGACGGACCTGGCACTTCCACCTGACGCTCAGCACCCGCTTCTCCTCCATCTCCTTGCCTGGCTGGTGCAAGGAGTGGCTCCCCACAGGTGCGTGTCTCCCCAGCTAGCTCGCAAGACTTCGATCCCGCGAGTGGTCCCCAGCCGGGTCCTGGGCACAGCGCAAGTCTCTCTGAGCTCTAGGGGCCTTGGGCTCGGGCCGCCACAATCCTCCTCGTCTCCTCGCTGGTCGCCTGCCCAGCACCCAGGATTCTGCTCTTCCAAGACCGCCCGACCCTCGGGTACTGTGCAGGCCGGCCCGTGCGCTGGGCCTTTATATACTGCCCACCGCCCCTTTCCAGGCTCCGCCCTCTTTGCTCGCTGGGCTTGTCATTGGCCAGCAGCGCACCCTGGGCGCCACAATCCTCGCATGGTCCCCTCGCTTTGCCGCAGAAAGTCCTCTGGCCAGACCTTGGGTGACGTGCCCCTTCCACGAAAGGAGGCCCTGGGCTCCACATGCCCACCACTCCTTCACCTGGTGCGTGCCACAGGTTGTGCTCTGCAGTCAGCTCCGTGTCACTCATGTCCGGCGTGCTGCGCTTGCGCATCCACGTTTTCAAGTCATCACAACATCAGCTTCTTTTCACCTAGGGACTCTATGTACGACCATTCCCCTTCCCTTCTTTCAACCAGCTACTATCCTGCTTCCTTTCCCACCTGTCGCTTTGCTGCTGTTCTTATGTATTTATGTATTTACTTATGTATTTATTTATGTATTTATGTATTTATTTATTTATTTATTTATTTATTTCCTTTCCTTCTGCTGGTTCGTTATTTGGTTGGTTGGTTGGTTGAAATTCCTCAGGGACCCTGCAGAAGAACGTTATGGAGCCCCGAACGCTCTGCCCCACCCAATCCCACACCATCCCGCCCCGTCCCCACATTTCTCTAAGTACCTGGTTATCAGCTAATGGAATTGATCAAGTTTATTCAGGGAGGTATGCACATCCTATGTAATTCAGTGACCAGGTAGAATGCAAACGTTGCTATCTTTGGGTAGAAAGTATCCCATTCATCATCCAACTACCCACATGAAGGCACGCGGGGGCAGGGGACGGGAAGATGTGAAAGATTCCAGAAGCCTGTGGAGCTTGCCTCCAATTCTGGCACTTGGGAGGATCCTTGTCAATTCCCTGCCTGGTTCATACACTCTTGTGAGATCCGTTACAGCCAGGGCCACAGCGAGACCCTCGCTCCAGCCACCTATAAATAAATAAACCAACCAAACAGCCGACCGACCAACCAAACAATGGACGAATAGACAGTTAGATGAATAACTACCATAACAAACTAAGGGATAGTGTGGAAAAGATGCCTGTAAATTAAACACGTTTGGGTATGCTGGTGGCCACAGTTTGGAAGCTTCAGGGAGCAGGCTGGCCAGGGCAGCGGGGAAGAAAGACAGGGCGATGTGAATGTGAGGGCTGTGTGTGATTGCTGTGACTTTCAGGTGGAGGAGGGGGCGGGCGGACTGGAATCCTCGATTTCCTGCTGTGACTCTGCCCTCTTAATAGCTATGGAACTGAGCGAAAAGGGATTGCAAATTCACCGGATCGTGCATCACGGAAGCACAGTTGCAGTGTGGCCTTCTGTCTGTCCCTGTGTCAGTTGATTCATGGCGGCGTCCCAATCCCTTGCTCCCGCCACGTGCCTAGGTGGCGGATATATATTGCCTTCACGCCTAGGAATGCCCTGAGAGTAGCCCGTCATTCCCAGGCAGGAAGTCTGTAAGCCGCGGCCTCAGTACGTGCCCCCTGCCCCCGGGCAGGGACTTGCGATCCCTTCCAGCGCCAACAGTGGAAAGGGGCAGCTGAGGGCAGAGCCCCTTTTTCATCCCCTGGCAATGTCCCTTGCTTACTGAGCTGGGCTCATCAGCTGGAGCACATCTTCTTGTAATCTCTTATGCTCTTGGCAATGAGTGGGGCGACTTTCATGGTGCTGACCCTGCCGCATTTGGGCGCTGGCCCCCAGGGAGCTTGTGAGGAGGCCAGGGGACAAGCAGAGGCTGGTTTGTTCACTGAGGCGGGACTGGAGCCTGAGCCGCAGCTGCTGGCTTTCCCGGAGTCAGATGCCCCTCCTGTGACATAGTGCTCCTGCCTTTGGGGGAGAAGGCTGCCGCCTGGTGGACGCGTCCCGCCATTGCCAAGGATCTTCTGGGTTGGCAGGCTCTGGGGTCTGTGTGACTCAGCAGCTTCCCCGGGTGCTGCGGGTCAGTGCTGGGAGCCCCTGTTCTGGAGCCTGGTGCAGCCTCCGTTCCATCTGGCGCCAGGTCTCCCGCCCCTGGGGCTTCTCCTCCTTCAAGGATCCGTGACAGTGAAGCCTCCGTAAGCCACGCCGCTTGGCAAGAAGTTCCTTGTGACTTTTCTCCAGGGCACGTCGCTGTGAGGGCATGTGCTTGTCCGGAGAGGGCCACCAGATAGGATTCCACCCCATTCCGCTGGCTTCCAAGGTGGAACATGCTTCTTCCTCATCCTCCTGCTCCTCCCTCGTGGGGCTTGAGATCGGCTGCGTGCACTGGGCTGGATGCCTGGCGTCGTGTAGGGAGTGGCGTCCCTGCCCGCGTGCAGATAGGCAAGGGGAGAGAGGAGTGAGGTAAAGTGAGAGAGAAGGAAAGCGGAGAGAGTTGGAATGCAAGGAGTAAT
>CM070791.1:16356171-16386831 GCA_036346955.1 Dipus sagitta | reverse complement strand
TACAGCCTAATCCAGCTACTCCTCCTGGAGATACAGCTTTAAAAAAACCCCAAAAGGATGCATCTTTATGCTCCTCACTCGATCCCTTTGAGAGTGCTCCCTGGCCTTCCGGGGGACCTCCTCCACCTCCTCCATCAACTAACCCTTTCTGGACCCCCTCGGCCCCTCCTTCATATTCGGCCGCCGAGACCCCTTCAGCCCCTCCTTCATATTCGGCAGCCAAGCCGTCAGAAAATAAAGCTACTTTTTTATTTCCCATCAATCTAAATCCTGGGGGCAATCGCCCTGCTGCCTGGTATCCGTGGGAAGCTCAGGACCTTAAGGAGCTTAAAAAGGCGGTCTCGGAGGATGGACCCAACTCTCCTTGGGCTGAGACCCTATTACAGGGACTTGCCCATCAACCTTGTACAACCCAAGATTGGAAAAATCTAGTCAGGGCTGTCTTGTCAGGTCCCCTATACATTAAGTGGTGTGCCTTTTTTAGAGATGAATGCCATGCACAGGCAGAACGAAACCAAAATCAACAGCCCCCTGTGCCGATAACTTTTGGGATGCTCTCTGGTACCTCTGATCAATATGCTACAGGCACTCAACAGTCGGCTATACCTGACCCGTATAGGGACCAGGTCAGGGCACTGGGCTTGGCGGCATGGAAAAAGCTTGATGAGGGACCCTCTGAAACTCCCCTTATGAGTATTACTCAAAAACCATCTGAGGATTTGGCTACATTTATAGATAGGGTGGAAAAAAGTCTCCAAAGAAAATTTCCCCCAGGGGCATTACGGGATCAGTTTACTAAAATGTTGGTCTGGGATGGGATGACGGCCGATCACCGCCTCGCCTGTGCGGGTCTCAAGGACAACTCCATGAGTAGATGGATTGTAGCCACCAAGGACGTTGGCAGTATCTCCCATCAGGCTAGGGCCATGGCTGCCGCCCTTCAGGAAAATAAACAGAGAGATTTGGCCAATACGATCTGTGCATTACAGTTAAATTCTAAAAACTTGACATGTTTTGGATGCGGGGACGAGGGCCACTTTAAAAAAGAGTGCCCCAACAGGACAAAGCCTCCTCCACGCTCTGGGGGGACGACCAACGCCCCTCACACCCTTTGCCCTAAATGCAATAAAGGGTTTCATTGGGCTAAGGAATGTAAATGGAAGTTTAACATACAGGGAAAGCCTTTAAACTCCTCCAGGGGCTTCCCCCAGCCCCGTTAAATAAGGGGAAAGAGACCATCAAAGCCTATTGGACCGTCCCCCTGGTCTCCGGCCTTAGACCCAAAATTATTTTGAATATTGGCAATAAAAAATTCAAACTTCTCATCGACACTGGAGCGGACCGAACGGTCCTGAGAAAGGAGGAAGTGCCCCCCTCCTGGCAGCTTGTGCCCGGCCCTCCCCTACTGGGAATTGGCGGGCAATCCACCTCCTGGGAGACTGCCACGTGGCTCCCTTGGACTGACCCAGGTGGGGACAGGGGAAAAGTCCGCCCTCTCGTGGTGACTGGGCTCACTGCTAACTTACTGGGGCAAGACATCCTTGGAGATGCTGAGGCTTTCATCACTACTGACCATAAGGCCTTTTATAATGATTTGTTAGATAAAAAAGAATATCAACAACAGTCTGAGGAAGGGAGGGAATATCATCCCAATTATAGAGATGACCCTTACTTTGAGCAACTCAGACAAAAGTACTCCAATAAACACCCCCAATTCTAAGGGCCACTGCCCAGCCCCCCCCATTTAAAATCCAGTGGAGACCGGGGGATCCTGTATGGGTTGAGCAGTGGCCTCTCCCTTCTTCTAAGTTACACCAACTCCACATACTTATTGATCAACAGTTGGAGGCCGGACATATTCGTCCCTCCACTAGTCCCTGGAACTCTCCTGTCTTTGTCATAAAAAAGCCTAATGGGTCCTGGAGATTTTTACATGATTTAAGAAAGATCAATGAACGCATGATCCCCTTCGGAACCCCCCAGAGGGGACTCCCATGGATCCCAGCTATTCCCAATATATACCATATTACTATCATTGACATTAAAGATTGCTTCTTCTCTATCCCTCTCCATCCAGGAGACATGGAAAAATTTGCATTCTCTGTACCCGCTGTTAATTTTTGTGGCCCAGATAGGAGATTTGAATGGACTGTCTTACCTCAGGGCATGGCAAATAGCCCACCCATTTGTCAATATTACCTGTCATCCATTTTCTCTTCTCTTATCAATCTCCCTGATACCCTGTTTTATATTTACATGGATGATATTATTCTTGGGTGCCTAGATTCCTCCACACTCCAGGACCTTACCCACCAATGTCTAACTATCCTGCATACTCACGGCTTTAAAGTAGCTCCAGAAAAAGTTCAAACTGTGCCTCCCTTTAAGATCTTGGGCTCGATCCTTACCCTAGATACAGTTTCACCTGTTAAACCACAACTTTATATTCAGGATTCTTACACCTTGCCTCAACTCCAGAAGCTTTTGGGAGAAATTAATTGGATGAGGCCTTGGATACCCATAACTACTGAAGAGCTGTCCCCTTTATTTGACCTCCTAAAGGACCTTAACTTCTCCTCTCAGGTAATTTTGTCCCCTTGTCATCAACAAATTTTTCATAAGGTACAACAGGCTATAAATACTGTGACCCTAAAGAGGTTCAATCCTGATTTGCCCATCTCCCTCTACATTTTCTCTGGGGAAACATTATGCACCGCACTGTTGGCCCAGGAAGGTGAACCCATCCAATGGGTCCACCTCTCAATTGGTGGGGTCCCCAGAGTTTATTCTATAACCAACCAGGTTGCTGATTGCATTATCAAGGGCAGAGACACCTCTGTCCGGTTGTTTGGCACAGAACCTCACCTTATTGTCACCCCCTTTAAGATAACAGATTTCACCTGGCTTCAGAGAAATAATAATAGAGTTGCTACGGCTCTCGAGGGGTTTCTAGGTAAAATTGATTGCCATTATGGCCCCCACAAATGGATGAGTTCTTTCTCCAGATTAGAATGGAAGCCCCCCAGGCTTTTTCTGTCTCAACCTAACCCTGACTTTCTTACCGTGTTTACTGATGGAGGGCACCTGGGGGCTTCCCTAGTCGTTTACCCTCCCTTAAAACAGGAAAAAGAGCCTATGCCCATAAAGTCAGTCTCTCATGAGGTTGAGGGGTCAGCACAATTCAAAGAACTATTTGCTGTCGTTCTAGCTTTGGACACTATTCAAGAGCCATTTAACTTATTTTCTGACAGCCTTTATGTTGTTAATTTATTATCCAACCTGGTTGAGGCCCATATTAGACTGGACTCCAACCCTATATCTCCTCTGATGATTCAAGCTCGTTCCCTACTCAAACAAAGAATTAACCCCATTTTTCTTCAACATCTCAGGGGTCATCAAAACTTACCGGGATTTCTTTCTCGAGGAAACAATTTGGCTGATAAAATGGCTTCTATGCCTCAGTGTAATACTATTACAGAAGCTACACGCTTCCACTTATTGACCCATGTCAACTGGAGAGGTCTCAAGCACAGGTTTCCACAGGTACCAGTCAAGGACCTTAAAAAAATTGTCCGGACTTGTAAGTCCTGTCAGCCTTTCCTCCAAGTACCCCCCCTTCAAACTACAGGAAGCAATCCTAGAGGGCTCCGCCCTAATCATCTGTGGCAAATTGATGTCACACACTATTCTCCATTTGGAAAACTTAAATATATTTTTCTTTCAGTTGATACCTTTTCCCGCGCCTGCTGGGCATCAGCACATGCCGGGGAAAAATCTAAACATGCCATTAGTCATATGCTTCAATGTTTTGCCACTCTTGGGCTGCCTGATCAAATTAAAACAGATAATGGCCCCTGCTTCGTAAGCAAGGCCTTTGTAGATTTTCTCCAGAACTGGAAAATCTCACATTCTACAGGCATCCCATACAACCCCCGGGGCCAAGCTATCGTTGAAAGATATAATCAGACTCTCAAGTCTCAATTACAAAAACAAAAGGGGGAATCCTTACCCCCACACGACCAACTAAAAAAGGCATTATTTACCCTAAATATTTTAAACTTTTCTAAAGAAGATAAACAACTCTCCCCTTTTCAAAAACATTGGTCTTCATCCATTACCTACAGTTCTATCTGGGTAAGATGGAGGGACCCATTGACTGGGGCCTGGAGAGGGCCTGATCCGCTCCTCACAGCAGGGAGAGGGTTTGGATGTGTCTTCCCTCAAGATGAAAAAAGACCCATTTGGGTACCAGCGAGAGACCTAAAATATTTGTCCCAACAAGAGGACACTGACAATCACTTCTCTAGGGAGTGTCCCACCCCTGAGGACTGTTCCTAAAATGGTCCTTCACCCTACTAAACTAAACAATTCCCTCCCTTGTGGAGGATTGCTGGCTTTGCCTCCAATCTGGGCCTCTCTGGCTGCTTGCAGTACAGTTGCCTGTACGACCTTAAAACATTACTCAGCCACCTTCCCCATCCCCGTCCAGCTTTTCCCAATGTTTCCCCTGGAACTTACATTTGGGCCCCGCCTTCCCCTAATAATTCCAGTATAGATGTGGGATACATTCATCCTTCCTTCTGTACTTTTAACACAACTGAGTCCAGTGCTCAACGCTGCCCACCTTCTGGAATGGTTTATGTTTGTGGAGGCGGGATGGCCTATGACTTTCTGCCCACCAATTGGACGGGCCTTTGTGCCCCAGCCACCTTAATCCCAGATGTAAATATCATCCCTGGAAATGAGGCCCTCCCTGTATCAGAGGGAGACCTATCTCCAACAACAGCTAGATTCCCTGGCTGAGGTAGTCCCACAAAACAGGAGAGGACTAAACCTACTAACGGCCGAAAAAGGAGGCGTATGTTTGTTTTTACAGGAAAAATGCTGCTTTTACGCCAATAAATCAGAAATCGTCCAGGACAAGATTAAGAGGCTCCAGGAAGACTTGGAGAGGAGGCAACGGGACCTCCAGGACAACCCACTGTGGACAGGATTATATGACTTCTTACCCTACCTTCTCCCTCTACTTGGGCCCCTCCCCCTCCTTCTCCTTCTCCTTATCCTCACTGTCGGGCCTTGTGTAATTAATAAGATTACACAATTTATTCATCAATGGCTAGAGGCAATAAAACCTCATCAGGTCAAAATATCACAGGCTGGCAACTCAGGAATTAAGTTTCGCAGATGACCCACTGCCACCTCCTCTGCCCTCCATGTGACCAATGACGGGTAAGATCCCCATAGGGGGACAACCTAAGACAGGCCATGGAGTGGGTTCTCAGTGAGCAAAACACATGGTACCCAGTGACGGGTAAGATCCCCAGAGGGGGACAACCTAAGACAGGGGCCATGATGAATGCTCTGAGCTAAACACCTGGTACCCAATGACGGTTAAGACCCCCAGAGGGGGACAACCTAAGACAGGGGCCATGGTGACTAATGCTCTTACAAAAACAAAAGGGGGAGATGTTGGCCTCTGAAAGGCCCAGGTGTGAGGCCTAGTGGAACTTCCTGAGCCTAGCTAAAGTTTGGTGATCTGCCTCTGGCCAGATGTGACTCAGCAAGACGCCTAACGGCTTCTTGCCTGCTACTTCCGCATGGGATTTAGGATTATCATCTCAATAGTCAGTTTACTATTGGCCCTTACCTTTCCCCACCGTCCTAAAATCCCCACCTTCTTCCCAACATTATATAGGCAACTGTTCATAGCAATAAATCGAGTTCCTGCTTCGACAAGACTCCCGACTCAGTGTGGTTTTTCTCCGGTGGCCAGGAGAGGTCTGAGTCGTCGGACGCTCATCTCCTCCTCAACCCCTCGGGAGGAACCAGCGGGCCTGGTCCTTCCCTCGGCACTACCTGCCCCCGCCGGCGGAGCCCGGCACATGGCCATTTCCAAAACACAAGACCATGTTGCAAACACAATGGCCCTCTCTTTCCTAAATTTCTTATACTCCACAATGACAATTTGTTAATCTGGGGTAGAATAAAGCAGACTTTGAAGGACAGGACACCCCTTGAGCACTCAGTCCCCTGCAAGAGTCTACATTCTGGGCTGGAGAGATGGCTTAGCGGTTAAGCACTTGCCTGTGAAGCCTAAGGACCCCGGTTCGAGGCTCAACTCCCCAGGACCCACTTAGCGAGATGCACAAGGGAGCGCATGCGTCTGGAGTTTGTTTGCAGTGGCTGGAGGCCCTGGCGCGCCCATTCTCTCTCTCTCTCTCTCTCTCTCTCTCTGCTTCTTTCTCTCTCTGTCTGTCGCTCTCAAATAAATAAAAATAACAAAAAAATTAAAAAAAAGAGTCTACATTCTTCCTGTTGCCCAAGTGTAGGTCAGCTGGCACAATCTTGAAGGTTGTAATCTCTCAATTGCAGCTAAATAGGCAGCAGTTTTAGCCTAAAGATTTCATATGGCATATCCCTCTGCTCACACCAGTCCATTTCTATGCAAAGCAACCCTGAACAACTTCTCAGGACACAGGAACAACAGCAAACCTCTCATATAAACTGCTAGCACAGTCCAGGCTCTTTCTCACCCTCATGAGCCAAACCTCACAGTCCACAGTTTTTAATGCATTCAGATCTTTAAACTTTGACCAGAATAGTCCATATCAAGCCGTACTTACAGCACTACAAGTCATCTCTTAGGTCAAGGTTTCAAATCCTTCCACATTCCTCTTGAAAATCAGCTCCAAAAGGTGAAAGCCACACAGGCAGATGTCTAGCAGCAATCCCACTCCTTGGTACCACTTTACTGTTGCAGTAAAGCTCACATTGCTGGTAGAAATCACCCAACCAAGAGCATATTCTGGGGAAAATATTTTATTTTTAGTTTACAGTCTCAAGAAGACGCTCCATGATGGCAGGGAAAATGATGCTATGAGCAGAGGATGGACATCACCCCCTGGCCAACATCAGGTGGACAACAGGAACAGGAGGATGTGCCAAACACTGGCAAGGGGAAATTGGCTATAATGCCCATAACCCCCCCCCAATAATATGCTGCCTTTGAGAGGTGTTAATACCCAAATCTCCATTAGCTGGACATCTAGCATTTAGAGCACCTAAATTTACAGGGGACACCTGAATCAAACCACCATAGGGTGCAATACTGGCATGTATGTTGTGGGGGAAAAGAACTGCCCTCTAATTGCACTAGTGGCCTGCTCCATGGGAGAGAATACATCCCTAACATTGAAAACAAACAACAGGGATAGTCATGAGCCCTAGGGGTATAACGTCTGCTGGTACCTGGTTAAATGTATATACTATGCTCACGAAAATGCCCAGTAAGTACTTCTTTTACTGTTCATACCCATGTGTTAATGTTACTCTCAATTTGGTTAGAAAAACTTGTCTATCCAGATAACACTGACCTTGGGATGACTCAGAAGGCACCACGATGCTGAGAAGTGACAGAGGAGTGCTCAGCATTGAAAGATCTCAATTACATCTTCCAAGGCTCAGGATGCATTGCAGAAGAGGAGGCAGAGAGAATGTAAGAGCAAAGGAAAGGTAGGACCCTCAGTCCATAGGCATTGTGGGCAAGGGCCTTTACCACTAAGCCATCTCTCCAGCCCTGATTTTTTAAAATTATTTGAGACATGATTCCCAGGCTGCCTCAGTTTCCACAATTGTAGACAATAACCTATGGTAATTCCCTCCCTCCCCCCACTTGCCCCTTTGAAACTCCACTCTCCATCATACCCTCCCAAATCAGTCTTTTATTTTGATGTTATCATCTTTTCCTCCTATTATGATGTTCTTGTGTAGGTAGTGTCAGGCACTGTGAGGTCATGGATATGTAGGCCATTTGTGTCAGGGGGATGGGGGAAGAATGTTGTAAAGAAACTCAGTCATTATGTCACTGGACATCATTTTAGATCTCTAATTTCAGTTTGTACTTTCTATATGGAAAAGTTCCAGGTCATGGAGTCTCAAGCTTGTAATTAAAACACCTATAAGGCTGAGGGAGGAGGATGGGGAGTTTAAGGCGGCCTGGGAGCCATGTCTCAAATAATTTAAAAAAAAAAGGGCTGGAGAGATGTTTTAGTGGTAAAGGCACTTGCCCATAATGTCTAAGGACCCAGGTTCAATTCTCCAGGACCTACATAAAGACAGGTGCAATCATCTGGAGTTCGTTTACCTTGGCTGGAGGCTCTGGCATGCCCAATCTCCCTCACTCTCTAGTAAATAAGATTAAAAAAATTCAAGGTTATTTCCTGACTTTCTTTTACCATGGTCCATACAGTGCATTTTTTTTCTTTTGAGGTAGGTTCTGGCTCTAGCTCAGGCTGGATAAGAATGTCAGAGAGATGGCCTAGCAGTTATGCACTTGGTTGAGAAGCCTAAGGATCCTGGCTCAAGGTTTGATTCCCCAGTACCCATGTAAGCCAGATGCACAAGGTGGCACATTGGCACATGTGTCTGGAGTTCCTTTGCAATGGCTGGAGGCCTTGGTGCACTCTTTCTCTCTCCGTCTCTGTCTCTCTCTCTCATATAAATAAGTTATCATTTCCTTCTCCTGACTATGCACTTGATATCCTGTTTCCTATAGGATTCGTGAGAAGAGCTGTCACATTAGGAAGTGGAACCTGACTCTGGAGCTGAATTCCATGCCAGGTCTATTTCAAGAAGAGCATTTTTCTCCCTCTCTCTCTCTTTCTCTCCTTCCCTTTCTCTCTCCCTCCCTCTCTTTCAAATACATAAATGAAAACCTAAAAAATATTTTACAAAAGAATGTCAACCACCAGCCTTCACTCATACGCATATCCCACATGTGTGTGTGCGCCACACATCCAAGCATGTAGACCACAAACATATGTGAGCATTCCAAACAATCAAAAAGAGAACTAGGATGTAGAGATGACTCAGCAGTCAAGGTGCTTGCCTGTGAAGCATAAAGACCCAGGTTTGAATCTCCAGGATCCATCTAAGCTGGGAACACAATGTGGTGTATACATCTGGAGTTTGTTTGCCATTGTTGGAGGTCCTTGCATGCCCGTTTTCTGTCTGTCTCTTCTCTCTCTCTCTTTCCTTGAATATAAATAAATGCAATATTTTAGAAAAGAGAACTAGGCATTGAGAGATGGCTTAGTGGTGAAGGTGATTGCCTGCAAAGCCTAAGGACCCATGTTGAACTCTTCAGATACCATGTAAGCTGGACACACAAAGGTGAGACAAGCAGAAGGTTGCACATGCACACTAGGTGGTGCATGCATCTGGAGTTTGATTGCAGTGGCTGAGACCCTAGTGCACCAATATTCTCTCTTTTTCTAATAAAAAATAAATAAAACTACACTGGATGCATGCTTATAATTTCTTTGTTTCAATATTTAATTTAATTTATTTGAGAGAGAGAGAGAGGGACAGATAGAGAAAGACAGTGAGAATGGGCCCATCAGGACTTCTAGCCAAGGCAAACAAACTCCAGATTCACATGCCACCTTGTGTATATGGCTTATGTGGATATTGGGTAAGTGAACCTGGGTCTTTAGGAATTACAGGAAAGTGCCTTAACCACTAAGACAACTCTCCAGGTCATGCTTATAATTTCTAATGTGAAAGGATGGTGGACCTTCAATTAATGCATTTGTGGTAGTTTCGATGTTTGGTCCTTTAGATGCACATATTTTTATTTATTTATTTTCAAGCAGAGAAAGACAGAGAAAAGAGAAACAGAGAGAGAGAGGGAGGGGGCAAAGAATGAACATTCCAGGGCCTCTGCCCACTGTAAACAAACTCCAGATGCATGTGCCACCTTGTGCATCTAGTTTTATGTGGGTCTTGGGGAATCGAGCCTGCTCCTTGGTCTTTGCAGCCAAATGCCTTAAGTACTAAGCCATCTCTCCACCCCAACTCAGGCACTTTTCTTTTAATTAAACATCCTGCTCTAGCCCCTAGCAGGCAGGGTCCTGCTAAAGGGGTCGTTTCACTGGGGTTGAACTGAGTCCAGCCCTCAGGTGTGTTTGGGGGTGGATCTCCAGTTAAGACTTATTAGGTGTGTGTAGATCTGTTTGAGCTCTGGGGATTCAAGCTTACTGGTGGTAGTGGCTTTTGATGATGTCTTTCTGCTTGGATCTATGAATGGAAGTCAGCTTCTTATACCACTGATGCTGTTCGTCTGAGCTCTACAAGCATGAAATTAATCCCTTCCACCTGTATACTGTGTCTGGTTGGATGTTCGTCCCAGAAACATGGAACTATAACACAATAATATGCTAGGATCCACTTCACTAGGTAGGTATTGATGCACTGTTTTATGAACTAAACATGTTCATCACAAACTACCCACCCATGTTCAAAACAGGATCAAACCTGCTCTGGGGAAGTGACTCAGTGCTTGAAGGGCCTTGATTGCAAAATCTGATGATCCACGCTTGATTCCCCAGTACAGACATAAAGCCAGATGCAGAAAGTTTGCAGTGAGAGTTTAAGAGGGTTTGGTGTTCACTGTCTTTCTCTACCAAATAAATATAAATATTTTTAAAATAAATTAAGGGCTGGAGAGATGGTCTAGTGGATAAGACACTTGCCTGTGAACCCTAAGAACCCATGTATGAATCTCCAGATCCCAGATTTGCAAATGTGAGGCCAGTAAAAGGTTGCACGTGCCCACTAGGTAGCATAATTGTCTGATATTCAATTTTAGTGGCTGAGGCCCTGGCACACCAATTCTCTTTCTCTCTTGCATGCGCACTCTCTCTAAAAATAAAAAAATGAATAAATAAAATAAAATAAAAGAGGTACTGGAGAGATTGCTCAGGGGTTAAGGCATGTGCCTCCAAAGTTTAATGACCTGGGCTTGATTCCCCAGTACCCATGGACAGCTAGATACACAATGTGGCTGGAGGCCCAGGCATAACCAGTCCCTGTCTCTCTTCTCTTCATGTCTTTCTGCTTGTGAATAAATTAATAGTATTTCAAAAAATAAAAAAAAAATATACAGACCATAGGCAAAAGGATGGATTGCCAAACATCCTTGCAAGGACTCAAATAATAAATAATTTAGGCTCAGCTGACCTTTCATTTTTCTGGAGCAAGCAGTGAACCCTGGCATTATAAAAGAACCACAAATAAACATGGAAGTGGGGGCTTGGCACTTAAGATGCTTGTGTGCTAAGCCTAAGATCCAGGATTTGATTCCTCAGAACCCACGTAAAGCTAGATGCACAAAGTTCCTCATGTGTCCGGAGCTTGCTTGCAGTAGCTGGAGGCCCTGTTGCTCCTATTCTATCTGCCTATTACTCAATCTGCCTTAAATAAATAAATAGTTTAATAAATTCGAATGAGAGGGTGTGGTTGTTTCCCAAACCATTTGGTTAACAAAAATGGTTTTGCTAACTTACTGGTCCAAACTAACTTTCTGCAAACTTGAGCACATATATGATATTGCCATTTAATCAA
The DNA here is from genome assembly GCA_036346955.1 of Dipus sagitta. Lineage (NCBI taxonomy): Eukaryota > Metazoa > Chordata > Mammalia > Rodentia > Dipodidae > Dipus > Dipus sagitta. Next base: position 16,375,428 of record CM070791.1, on the reverse strand, counting down.
GGTTGAAATGAATTTTTGTTGTTCAACAAAATTAGTTTATGAATAGAAAACAATCAATCACAGGAAGTTGATGCCTGGGGAAGATACATCCCCATTATAGTATATACAACCAACATGATAAAAGCATGAATAAAGGTGGGGAAAATTCAACATATTGGGCATTCAAATTAAACAGGAATTTGAGAAATATATGAATGGTGAAGGATGGTGAAGGATGGTGGTGCCTCCCCTATACAAACATCTATGTCCAATTAACGTGGGACTGCAAAGTCTTTTAAAATTTTCTGTATTTTACTCTAGCACCATGTAAATATAAATATACAGTCACAAGTCATTCTCATTAGCCATACCGTTCAGAGCTCAGAATAGATTGTTTTAATAAAAGCATTGGAGAACATATTAACATTTGCAGTGGGCTTAGCAGCTAATTAAATCTTAGGGGAAAATGTCATCATTAGGTTTGAAGTAACTGGGTCACCTTTAACAATATCTCTCCCCCATCTGTAAGGAAGCAGGAGGTTTTCTTCTTCACTAGAAATTGAAAATATCTGATTTAACCCTTCCATCCTCAACTGCTTCCCCTCTACCTCTCTCCCTTCTTTTTTCCCTTCAGAGAAGTGGCTTAAAACATTAAAATATTTGTTGAAACTTATAGACCCAGCAGAAGATCCATAATGTCAGAAGAAGCTAGCCTGCTTTCACAGGTCCAAACACAGAGAAAAGAAGCCACAAGCCCAAAACTCACACAGCACACTTCAGAAACTGCAGGTGGAACTAGCCACTTTGCATATATTTATACTGGAATTTCAAACCCACCCCCACACCTTAGGGCTAGACCATAAGATCCATCAAGTGACACTGCCTTTAGCCAGGTGGCTACAGATGTCAACTACAAACTAATAAAACACTATATATATCTTCATGCATATAAGATATACATTCAAATATATATATGTGCATATATAAATATCTATATATATGAATATATCCTATATATGTATATATATGTATGTATGTATATATATACATACATATATATATATATATATATATATATATATATATATATATATATATATATTATACCTTATATGTATATTTATCCATCCCAGTATTTGGGAGGCAAAGATAGGAGGATCACTACAATATCAAGTCCAGCGTGATATATATATTTCCTGTGAACAAGTAATTGTCTCCCTCATAAGAATATACATGAACCATCATCAGTAAACTTCCCCTGTGAGAACACATACATAGATCCCCCAAGGAGGTGTTTCCTTCCTAGAAGTTCAAACTCAAGGAAGTAAGATCCTGGGGGAGGTGGAGGAGAGACAATGAGGCAACAAGTGACCTCACAAAGCAGTGGAGTTTAAGTGTCACTTACAGGAGCTTCTGAGATATGTGTGTGTGGGGAGATACTACCGTCACTTCTGGAATTTTTCCTGCCCATGTTTCTGACTTGACTGCACCATAGGTTCTACCTCATAGATCAGTGTTTGAGTGAGAGAATCCTTTCTATCTATCCATTTTAAATATATTTTAATTAACTATTTAATTTATTTGAGAGAGAGAAGATGGGCATGCCAGGGCCTATTCTCAGTACAAGCAAACTCCTGACACATGCTCCACCTTGTTGATCTGGCTTTACATGGGTCCCAGACAATCCAACTTGGGCCTTTAGGCTTTGCAGTCAAGTGTCGTAACCACTGATCCATCTCTCCATCCAAACTTGTGGGATGTTAGCAGACCTATGGGTAAAACTTGTTCAGCAGAACTATGACCTTCCACTGATATTGAACATTCTTTAACTTAAAGCACAAGAAACAAAATGTAAGATAGTTGGACTTCTGTTTTCAGTCAATTAAAAAAATGTCATGGATGTTAGGTGTGGTTACTCATGTCTATAATCCCAACAATGGGGAGCCTGAGGTATGAGGATGGTCATGATTTTCAGCCCAGCCTGGGCTTCACTGGGAGCTTCATGTCAGCCTGGGTTACAGTGACACTTTCTCTCTCTCTCTCAAAAACAAAAACAAAAACAAACAAACAAACAAAAAAAAAAAAACAGGGATTTTGATATGGCTCAGTGTTTAAGGATCTTGTCTGAAAGCCAAAAGACCCAAGTTCAATTCCCCAGTACCCACTTAAAGCCAGATCCACAAGGTAGCTGCATGCTTCTGAAGCTCACTTGCAGTGGCTGGAGGCCCTAGTGCTCACTCACTCTCACACATTCTCTCTCCCTGACTATTTCTCTCTCAAATAAGTAATAAAGAAATCAATATTATTAAAGATGTCACTTTTAATCAGAACTAAGTCCAATAAAAAGCATCAATGTTAAAATGGTTCCCTTCCTCCACCCCCACAAATTTTCTTTATTATCAGAACCTTCAACACCATGAGTAAGACATGTGTCATACTTCACTCAATCTTAAAGTCCTTGTCCTTTCCTCCGTGGATTTATGAGTGAATATGAAACCCCTGAAAGGTATATTTCCACACCATCTATTCTGTAATCCCCAAGTCATCTTTGCAGTAAAATAACTTGTAGAATAACTCACCAAGTTCATAAATATGTAAAATCCCATATCAAAGTGATGCCTTAACCCAGGTTATGAAAGCATTTAGTCCACTGCCAATAGAAAAATTTGAGATAGGCCGGGCATGGTGGTGCATGTTCTTAATTCCAACACTTAGGAGTCAGAAGTCAGGATTGTGGCCAAGAGTTTGAGGGCAGCCTGAGACAACATAGTGAATTCCAAGTCAGCTTGGGCTAGAGCGAGACCCTACCTTGAAGGAAAAAACAACAGAAATTAATATAAGACGAAATACTCCATTAGTCATAGGTTTAATCAATTATTTCAGTACTTGACTGTTTTTTTTTTTCTTAATTTGTAATCACATGCTTTTCTATTGTTGTTGTTCTTGTTGTTTTTTGAGGTAGAGTCTCGCTGTAGCCCAGGCTGATGTGGAATTCACTATTTAATTTCATGGTAGCCTCAAACTCCAGGCGATCCTCTGACCTCTGCCTCTCTAGTACTGGGATTAAAGGCATGTGCCACCAAACCTGGCTTAATGTTACTTTTTAAATTTATTTTTTGACACACAGAGAGAATGGGATTGCCAGGGCCTCCAGCCACTACAAATGAACTCCAAATGCATGTGTCCCCTTGTCCCCATCTGGCTAACATTGGTCTTGGGAAATCAAATCTGGGTCCTTTTGCCAAGCAGGCAAACACCTTAACTGCTAACCCATCCCTCCAGCCTCTGCTGTTCTTTAAAAAATACATCAGAGGGAGGTGACCTACATCCTAATGAGATATCTTTATTTAAAGTCTCTCCCCCCCATAATGGCAGCCCACTCTTGCTGCTAATTATTGCATCTCTTTGTTGCTGGAGGGGTCCCCAAGTTTTTGTTTTTCTTTTCTTCAAGGGAACCCAGCTCATGCACACACACACACACAAACACACACGAAGTTAAAACTATGCATCTTCCAGGGACTGAAGAGATGGCTTAAAAATTAAGGTGCTTGCTTGCAAAGCCTAAGAACCCATGTTGGGCTTTTCAGATCCCACATGAACCACAGGCACAAAGGTGAGGCAAGCACAAGTTTGCACATGCCTATAGGTGGTGCAAGCATCTGGAGTTCACTTGCAGCTGTTGAGACCCTGATGCGCCAGTTCTCTCTGTTTCTCTCTTTTTAACATATAAAAAATGCACCATACATAAAATTCCACTCCTATCAAAGACACACACTTCTATTGAGGCCTTCTGACTAATTTAGTCATGAGAAATTAAGCAAAAGTCTTAGCAGAGATATTGCAGACAGACACCCTGAATTGGTTTCATGTGCACACTGAATGGTTGCACAATTAAGTGAAATAATTATTTTGAGAAATAGCCTTGTACATCTAGAAGTTCTCATTTCTGCCAGGCATAGTGGCATACTCATTGAATCTCAGCCTACGGGAAGCATAGGTAGGAGGTTCAGTGTGAGTTTGAGGCCAGATTGAGACTACATAGTTAATTTCAGGTTATCCTGGGCTAGAGTGAGGCCATACCTCAAAAAATAAAATCATGAAATATTTATGAGGCTGAAGAGATTGCTCAGTGGTGAAGACACTTGTCCTGTGAAGCCTAAAGGCCAGGTTCAGCTCCCCAGTACCCACATAAAGCCAGATGCCATGTGTCTGGTAGGAAGGAGGTGGGTGTGGAGTGGCTTCCAGACAATGCTAGGTATTCCACCAATGACTGGACAACCACCCTCATCAGTTGCCTGTGAGCCCTTTTCCACTCTGCGCCCTCCCTTATGGACTGCTCCGGCCTCCCCCACACCATATGCAGATGGAATGGCCCATGACATCACAATGCTGCAGCTCAACCAGAGAGGCACTAGGGAAATTGTAAACTTCTTGTGTGGGAGGCACTAGTGGTGAGGAGGTAGGAATGGAATTCATTTTCCTGTGCCTGCATCAAGCAGGCTGGCAGAGGGGCAGTCTTGGCAATCTGCTTGTGAGTGAGACCTCTCGGAAGCAGGTAAGGGGAGCTGAAAGGTCTGAGAGGCTTCAGGAGGTCCCTGGACATTGCTGAGATGACCCCAAGCTACTGGCCCTGCCAAGACCCACAGCCAGCACCAGGGTGCTGCCCACAGGCATCAGCAACTCTCCATGCTGATTTTCTAATCACAATGTGTTGTGCTTACAGACATTGTCCTCACTGTTCTATGGATGGAGATAGAAAGTAAAAACAAACACTGTTAGTTACTAAATGCTAAAAGAAAAAAGAAACCCAGGAAGGAGAGTAGATGCAGTCTTGGCTTTGGTAGCATCTGTCCTTAACTCTAAATGCTTAAAGCTTTGGGGGGGGTGTGGTTTCCAAGGTAGGGGCTCATTCTAGCTCACACTTACCTGGAACTTTCAGGCAGGCTCACAAACTCACAGCAGTTCTCTTCTCTCTGCCCCTTGAGTGCTGTGACTAAAGGTGTACACCACCATGCTCACATGCTCAGCTAGGACCAATTTTTAAGTGCACACTGACTTCAAACATTGAATTTGACCACAGTGAAATGTGTGTGCATGGTAGAAAAAAATGGAGTTTAAGAATAAAAAGAGGGGCCATTTCTATATTCTGTTTTACTTCTAAGGATGATATGATACCCATTTCAGTGTCATTCAATACATGGAAATTTTCTATTTTCTTCCTATTTTTAGTTTTGAAAAACTGTTTTTGTACCACATAGTCTTTTAAGGGGCAAGAGACAATGAAGTGAAGAGGAATGATGGCTTATTTTGGAAATATTCATTGTCTCCAGGAATGATTCTGAGGGTTGGAGAAATACTACCAGGCAAATCTTAAGGACATGTGTATAACAGTTTTTAACCTATTTTTGTCTAATTAAAAGTACTCTAAATTGTATTCTCCTCTTTGAAAAAGACCATTAGAGCTAGGTGTAGTGGGGCACACGTTTAATCCCAGCACTTGCAAAGCAGAGATAGGAGGATAGCCAAAAGTTCAAGGCCACCCTGAGGCTACACAATGAATTCCAGGCCAGCCTGGTCTACAGAGAGACCCTACCATGACAACAACAACAACAAAAAGACTATTAGAATAATCTTGAAGATCAGCATACCAAATGTGGCTCAGGAACCACTCCACTGGACAATGCTTACATAGATTACATAGATTTAACTTTAGTATTTTTTTTAACTATTTGTAAATCAGTTACTTTTCTCAAGATTCCATAATAACTACCATTTCTATTCAAAATCATCTTGACAACCAGATTCTATATCATGCCAACTTACTGTTTTCCAACACCATAGATTATTTAACATTGAGGTTTTAAGTCATTCCTGCCTAGTGACATCTAGATAGATATGATAGTCCTATTTCCAATATCTCGACATTGCACTGTGGATATGTAACCACGGCTGTAACACAAACACTTTTTAATAGGGACCGAGTAGACGTTTTGTTGAGGGTCAATTACTAAAAATTACACCTCAAGAGACCAGATGATGCTAGTCAAAGCTATTCCACTATGCTCTTATTAAATGAAGGTGGCTGTACACAACAGGTGCAATAATGGGTGTGACTGTATTCCAATAAAACTTTTGAAACCAAATACAGGGATCCTTGTTCTTAATACAGACTTGATAAATAAAATATTATGAAGAAAAAAGGCTGTAAGGTTGTGGAGATGGTTCAGTGGCTAAGAGTGTTTGCTGTATAAACATAAGGATTTCATTTCAGACACCAGGCTCAAGATAAATGCCAGGTATGGCTCTGTAACTCCAGAACTGAGGTGAGCATTGAGAGGAACATCATTGAGCCTTGATGGTCAGTCCTAGCCAAAACCCAGCAAGCTCCAGTTTCTGTGAGAGATCTTGTCTCAAGGAACAAACACAAAGTTAAATATTTATTTTTAAATTTCTTAATAAATATTTATATTATCTAAAATCATAGAATCTGAAGAAAGGATGATTTTTAGGTAAATGAAGTAAGAGAGTAACCTGTACATTTTACTTTTTATTATTATGAGGTTTAAAGAACAAATGATCAGGCAAAGAGAGGAGTAAAATCTTTTTTATGACAAGCATGCTCCTGTGTGCTTTCCTGTCCTCAGAATATTTGTAGCATGCTTTCCCATGATGGAAAAAATAAGATTTTAACTTAATATTAGGAGTTGAAATTGTTAGTACTGATTTAAACTTTTGATTCTATTCAATTTTTCTAGCAATTATGTGTGTTTCTTAATGGAATCAAGGAATTATAGCCAGGCATCATGGTACATACCTTTAATCTCAGCACTTTGGAGGCAGATGTGGAGAATCTCCTTGAATTTGAGGCTCCCTGAGACTACATAGTGCATTCCAGGCCAGCCTGGGCTAGAGCAAGACCCTCCAAAAACGAAGCAAGAAATTACTAGTAGATCCTTGATGAACCAGATTGCTTAATTTCACTTTAAAAATTATTCATTTATTTATTTATGTGAGAGAAGGAAATAGAGAAAGAGGGACAAACAGAGGAAAAGAAAATGGGAACACCAGGGTATAGCCACAGCAAAGGAGCTCCAGATGCAAGCACCGTCATCCAGCTTTATGTGGATACTGGGGAATTGAATGTGTGTCTTTTGCCTTTGCTGGCAAGCACCTTACCTACTAAGCAGCATCTTAATCCCACATTGTTTATCCTTAGGGAGATTGTATGAAGAACAGCTGTTGTGGTGATTTTACAAATTCCATCTCACTGCTCCTAATCAAGTACAGTGCAGCCATACTATGTTTTGCAAAGAACTTTGTGACAGGGTTGCTGAGGTCATGGCACATTCTTTGCACATATACCTTAGGTTGATTAAGGTAAGTTGGCAATTTCAGCAAGTGCCCAGTAATTATGAAAAAAAATGTTGTTATGGAATTAAAATTCTAATATTTTAATAAAATTTGACAGAATTAAGTTATTTCGAATGCTGCAGTTTTATATACCAAAATGGTGGTTATGGAAAGTGATTTAAATTTGCAGGTTTGTGAGATGTTTGAGCATTGGTCCTCTTTCACATAGCTTCCTGAGGTGAATAACAGCTTTTGGGAATGAAAAAAAAATATATGTTCTATGTAACACATGGTAAGTTGTGTGTAATATATGCACATGTATGAACTGTTCCCCCTCCATCACTCAGCTGTGTGTTTTCTTGAGATGGAGTTTCTCTTTGTACACACAGTTACCATTTTTATGAGCTCCAAATTCTCAAGTTTCTGTTCCCCATAGGACAAGGGTCACGGGCATATGTGGCAATGCCCAGCTGTTTATGTGGGCTCTAGGGAATTATGGTCATGTGTTTTCAGTCCCACTCAGATCTTCCTGATTGTCTGGGAAGTGCTCTTACCAGATGAGTATCTCTCAAGTCTTGAGAAAGCATTATTACCCCAGGTGTGGTGGTGCATGCCTGTACTTCCAGTGCTTGGGAGGTGAAGGGATGCAGGAGTTACATGAGTTCAAGGGCTACATGAGACTCTATGTCAAAGAACAAAAGCCAAAGCAAAGGACTTCATTATTAGCAGAAAGTTTCTTTGTTAATGTGGGGCAATTCAACTGGATATGAATTCTGCCACTTGGCTGGGAGTTTTGTAATAATTTGGAAGCCAGTAGTTGAGGAAACCTCCCCACAGGATTCAACTATCACAGAGTTTCAGCACTATGGCTATAGTTCAGCTCCTGAAAATACTAGGACTTCTATAAAAATATGGTCAAATGTAAACTATGCTAAGCAAATGACTTCATACCTCTGTACTATAAAATAGCTTTAGTATGTAGTTACATAGAGGATTCATGAAAAACCTCATTCTGCCAATGCTTAATTGACTCAACAGTGAGAAATGAATCTATTTAAGGGTCATAAATTCCTTGTGGTTGATGGGCCTATATTGACTCAGCTTGTCTAAGAACTCTCCATACGAACGGTATCTGAAGTGCAGGCTCCTTAGTGAAATTTTCTTAATCATTACAATAGAGGCTGGGAAGGCTCAGATCAACCGTTCAAGCTGTGTGGGCCAAGTATTGTCTATTGCTGCTACCTACCTCTGCTTCTGTGCATTGAAAGCAACCATGCATAGTGTATAAACTAATAATCTGGCTGTGTTCCAAAGGCACTTCTTTTAAACATCAAAATCTGAATTTTATCTAATATCCACATTCATGAAATACTATTCTTTTTTCCCCAGCATGTTGAAAAATTTCATATCCTACAGACATAAAGAAACGGGTGTCTAGCCATTTTATGCCTGTGGCTATAGTTTGTCAACTCTTTTGCCACTTGGAGATATGCATTATCAATCAATCTTATATTTATCTATCAATGTATCTGTCTACCATATATTACCTATCATTTGCAGATTTAGTTACTATAAATTTTGTCATACTTTCAAATGCATAAACCTAAAATTTCCAAAACTAGTGTGGGACCACCTTGCTACATCATCAATTATTCATACTTGCTTTATCACTCTTGTGCTTTCTATGTTTATATGCATTATTTTTCTTTTCCTTTCTCCTTCCTTCATCTCTCTCCATCCTTCTCTTTAGCTCTCCCACTCTCCATTCCTTTCTATCTCCCTCATTATATCCCTCTTTTTTCTGTCCTCCTTCCTCTCTCTTTTCTATCCTGCCTCTCACCTCTCTTTTTCTCTTCCCTTTCCCCTCTCTCCCCTGTCTCCCTTCTCTTTCCCTCCTCTCCTCTCTCCTCATGTAGTGCTGCCTGATCTGGAACTTACTATATATGCAAGGATGATCTTCAACTTCTAATCTTCCAATCTCTACCACCTGAATGTTGGGCTTGCATTTGTGTGCCACCTATCCTTGCTTACATACTATTTTATTTAAGGAAATATTGAAGTGTTTGAGAGCAAATCCAACTATACTTCAGTTTTTCAGAGTGCAAGAACCTTTATAACCTAGGGAAATATGTGCTAATTCATGTTCTGTTGTTGGTGGCATGCAGTGGGTACATTTTATTCAATTCTTTAGCCTACCTCTGTAGAGGACCATCCTTCAGGCTATTGGTTCTAGCAGTGCCTCCTCAGCTTGCTGTCATCATCCATCCCCCTGTGGGTTCCTCATCAGTGCTAACTCTGCTAGATCTCTGTTCACCATGACTTTTTCTTTTTTTTTTTTTTTTTTTTTTTGGTTTTTTCAAGGTAGGGTCTCACTCTAGTTCAGGCTGACCTGGAATTTACTACATCGTCTCAGGGTGGCCTCAAACTCACGGCGATCCTCCTACCTCTGCCTCCCGAGGGCTGGGATTAAAGGCGTGCGCCACCACGCCCGGCTACCATGACTTTTTCTGTGCTCATGAATCTCATCCCCTGATGGAAACCTGGAGTGACAACATGGAGTGATAGAGCAAACACACAATTGAAGTGTTTCTCCTAGATATGTTTCATTTTATCCTCCTTCACTCTATTCTAATATGGAGCTTTAGACAGAGGGTACTAGAGTTCCTAGGTACTAGAAAACCTCTACTTTCTGTTCTTGTATTATTGGTATAAAATAGTCTTAAATATCTGCATAAATTGTCAGGAAGTGAATTTATGTAATAAATTCATTAAGACAGTATCTTTCTTCATGGATGAAATTGTGATGTGTGTATATAAATTTATACATTATCTCAATTGAATAGTAATTGGGCTTTTCTAAATGAATTTAATAAAATTTCGTTTGTAATACTGTAAGAAATTAGAATGTTTGTTCCTTTGATGTCCCAACTTTAGTGTAATTTATGTTATATCTTTTAATTCACAAGTTATGATTAGCTTAATGAAACAAAGTAAAAATATTATTTCATATCTGCATTTTAAAGAATTAACTGATAAAATGTTTAGAAAATTCTTTTATATCTTTTAATGTTTGGATATTTTCTTGAATTTAATAGTATTGTGTTGCTTAGATTATGAATATTTAGCTCAATTGTGCTCATAAATGTTTCCACATTTCATGAGGTTAAGGATGACTCTATGTCAGACATCGACCTTTAAAATTGAGAAGCTAGACTCTAATCTAGATCTAGTATAACTGAATTTTGGGTGTGGATCATTCTTGCTTGATAAAATGATGGGTTTAGTGGTGTTCTGATTCGCATTACTGAATGTACTTCACCAGGGAGAATAATAGCACATGCACTTCAGGTGGAATTTTCCATTTGTATTTGCAAAAATAAGAGAACTCTTCTGAAAAAGATGTAAATATTTATGACATTGAATTTCGTACAGTCCCAGATGATTTTGATAGTTTGGTTTGTTCTTTCACATGGTTTCTCATAATCTCTCTTATTTTTTTCCATTGCTGACTTTGTAACATATATTAAAAAGCCAGCTGATGTTCAGTAGTTTTAACATTGGCTACTTGGCTGGGACTTTTTCTTTCTGGGGCCTTGGAAGCAGAGTGCTAGGCCTGCATAAGCAATGCATTATTTTTTAAATTTTTTTATTTATATTTATTATTTGAGAGAGAGAGACCAAGAGAGAGAATAGATGTTCCAGGGTCTCTAGCTACTACAGATTAACTCCAGACATTTGTGCCACATTCTGCATCTGGCTTATGTGGGTGTTCTTGGGAATCAAACCTGGGTCCTTAGGCCTTGCAGGGTAGCACCTTAACCACTAAGCCATATCTCCAGCCTGCAATGCATTTTTTAAATTGAATATTTAAAAAATATATTTTATTTATTTATTTATTTGAGAGGGAGAGAGGCAGATAGATGAGAGAGAGAGAGAGAGAGAGAGAGAGAGAGAGAGAGAGAGAGAACAGAGAATAAGCATGCCAGGGCCTCCGGCCACTGCAAATGAACTCCAGATGCTCCACCTTTTTCATCTGGCTTATGTGCACACTGAGGTATTGAAACTGAGTCTTTAGACATCACAGGCAAGTGAATTAACTGATAAGCCATCTGCCCAGTACCCTGCAATGCATTTTAATACATTTACTTGAACCCAGTTCCAGTTAGTGTTACCAGTGACAATACAGGCATATGAATCATGCATATGTATTAATTTCACAAAACATTTATTTATTTATTTACACTGATTTTTTTTTAGAGAGAGAGCATGAGAGAGAGAGAGAGAGAGAGAGAGGAGAGACAGAGATTTGATATGCCAGGGACTCAGCCACTGCACTTAAACTCCAGACACTTGTGCCACCTATTGGGCATGTGCAACCATGCAATTGCCTCAACTTTGTGCATCTGGCTAACATGAGATCTGCAAAGTAGAACATGGGAGTGGTATAGCGGGCTCATATGGCATTTTAATTCTTTGAGAAACCTTCACACTGATTTATACAATGTCTGCACCAGCTTATACACTTACCAATGGTGCTTAAAGGTTTCCCTTTGCTCACCTGTCTAGAATTTGTTGTTAATTCCTTGATGAGAGCCCTTCTGACAGGGATGTGAGAGGACAATCGCTTGAACTGCCTGCAAGGGGTGAAGTGTGCTAGACTGAGCTACGTAGGTTGTGCAGTGATTTTGCTGCCTTTGGGCTGAAGCAGCTATGAAGAGGTTGTCACCCACAGGATGTGATAAAAATTCTCATAGTACAGCAGGCTTTGAGCTACCCATTGCTGTTGTCAGAAATCCTCAGAAGGCATCATGGCGCTGGAAAGAAGTGAACAGAGGTCTCAGTACTGCAATATCTATATCATACCTTCAAAGGCTCATGGTCTAATGTGGAAGAGGTGGTGCAAAGAATGTTAGAGCCAAAGCAAGGGTAGGGCTCCTTACAACGTGCTCCCCCCAGACACAAAATGGCCTGGATATCCATGACCTCACAGTGCCTGACACTACCTACACAAGACCAACATAAGAGGAGGAAAAGATCATGACATCAAAATAAAAAAGAGAATGATTGAGACGGGGAGGGGATATGATGGAGAATGGCATTTCAAAGGGGAAGGTGGGGGGAGGGAGGGTATTACCATGGGATATTTTTTATAATCATGAAAGTTGTTAATAAAAATTTGGAAAAAAAGAATGAAAACATAAACAAAAAATTCCAATGACATTCTTCATGCAAATAGAGAAAAAAAAACAATACAAAATTTCATTTGGAATCACAAAATCTTCAAATATCTAACATAATACTGAGCAACAAAAATAAGGCTGGAGGAATCACCATACCTGATTTTAACCTATATTACAGAGCCATAGTAACAAAAACAGCATGACCCACCAAAGGCTAGTGGTAAGACCCTACTGCTGAAGATACCTTATGTGATTGACATGCAAATTAGAATGGCATGGCTGGCAGTTGGAAGAGAGTCAGTCCCCAGACAGTCAGCGCGTCTAGTGCCAGAAGGTGCTACATGGGCGACTGGGGGAAATTGACCAATATCTGTCGAAGCAACGCATGGTCTAACCTACTTAGCAGCAAATAACTTGTTGTGATGCCCACACAAGTGCAGTGGTGGCACACAGCCATGGTGGGGAACCAACTGCTCTCAATTTGGCTAACTGATCCCCTCACTGGTATGGCACCCATAGCTGGAGCTGGGAAACAAGTCAGAATCAGATCCAAAGGTAAACCCATTCTCCAATATCAAGCTACCATTAATTGTGGGCTACAAGAGGGCCTACACCTATTAAATTCTCTATTAAAAAAAAAAAGTAAGGGTTATCTCATTTGTCCTGGTGCTAACTTACTCTCCGTTGGAGAATCTGCTTCTCTTTTTCAGATAGATGTAGATCCTAAGGAGAGAGCCACCCCATCATACCTCAAAAGGGCCCTGGCTGAAACTATGAAAAATTGGAGAAACAAGCAAGGGGGCTGTTTTCCTGATGAACCCGATACCAGCACAAGGGGGAAGGAGATCTGCACAGAGAAAAATCAACTGCTACCAAATCAGAGAGCCAGAGCCTCAGAGGCCCCCAACACCTCATCACTGAAGCAGACCAAAAATGAACCCAACATGGCTCAGGGAAATTTTGCAGAAGAGGGGGCGGAAAGAATGTCAGAGCCACATGTTGGGTCATGATATGCAGAGACATTTAGCTTACCCATAACTGTGGGCTAACTCCACAATGCATGACCCGTATACCTCAAAAAGGAGGGGCTAAGGGGAGGGGGTAGGTCACGGATGAGCCTAATAATGGTACCAAACTGACTGTATTTGCTGAATACAGAACTGACTAATAAAGAAAAATAAAAGAGAAAAATTAAAAAAAATAAAAAAATGAACTTCAAAAAAAAATTCCAATGACATTCTTCGTGGAAATAGGAGAAAAAAACAATACAAAATTTCATTTGGAATCACAAAATCCTCAAATATCTAAAATAATACTGAGCAACAAAAATAAGGCTGGTGGTATCACTATACCTGATTTTAACCTATATTACAGAGCTATAGTAACAAAAACAGCATGGTACTGGTACAAAAGCAGACATGTAGATCACTAGAACAGAACAGAAGGCCCAGATCTAAGTGCAGGTAGCTATACCCACCTGGTATTCGATAAAAATGCCAAAAATACTCATTGGAGAGAAGAGAGCCTCTTCAGCAAATGGTGCTGGGAAAACTGGATATATATCTGTAGAAGGATGAAAATAGATTCTCCTCTCTCTCCATGCACAAGAATTAAGTCCAAATGGATTAAAGAACTTAACATCAGACCCAGAACTCTGAAACTGCTAGAGGAAAAAATAGGGGAAACCCTTCAAGATATTGGTCTTTGCAAAGACTTTCTGAGTACAACTCCAATTTCTCAGGCAATTTCACCACAGATTAACCAGTGGCACCTCATGATATTACAAAGATTTTGTGTGGCAAAGGACTCTGTGGATAAAGCAAAGAGGCAACCTAAAGAATGGGAAAAAAATCTTTGCCAGCTATACATCTGATAGAGCATTAATATCTAGTAATACAAAGAACTCAAAAAATGAAATAATAAGAAATCAAACAAGCCAATTAAAAAATGGGTTAGGGAACTAAGTAGAGAGTTCTCAAAAGAAGAAACACGGATGGCATATAAGAATCTAAAAAAATGTTCTACATCCCTAGTCATCAGGGAAATGCAGATTAAAACTATGTTGAGAATCCATCTCACTCCTGTCAGATTGGCTACCATCATGAAAACAAATGACCATAAATGCTGGTGAGGATGTGGAAAAAGAGGAACCCTTCTTCACTGTTGGTGGGAATGCAATCTTGTCCAGCCATTGTGGAAATCAGTGTGCAGGTTCCTAAGACAGCTAAAAATTGATTTACCATATGACCCAGCTATAGCACTCCTAGCCATATATCCTAAGGACTCATCTCATTACCTTAGAAATACTTGCTCAACCATGTTCATTGCCACTCAACCCACAATAGCTGGGAAATGGAACCAGCCTAGATGTCCCTCAACTGATGAGTAGATAATGAAGATATGACACATTTATACAATGGAGTTCTACTCAGCAGTAAAGAAAAATTAAGTTATGAAATTTGCAGGAAAGTGGTTGGATCCGGACAGGATTATACTAAGTGAGGTAACCCAGGCCCAGAAAGCCAAGAGTTGCATGTTCTCTCACATATGTGGATCCTAGCTACAGATGATTGGACTTCAGTGGGAGTAGGAAGAAAACTCAGTAGCAAAGCCCAGTAAACTAGAAAACAAATATAAGGGGAAGAGAAAGGAAGGGTGGGGTGTACTTAATATGTTGGTATTGTGTATGTATATATGTGTGTGTGTGTGTGTGTGTGTGAGAGTGTGTGTGTAGAAGAACACATTAATGTGGGTGAAAAGGCCTAAAGTGAGGTCAGGGGAAGAGATTGAATAAAGGAAAGATGGAGGAAGAGCTAACCAAAATCTAAATGGATATAAATAAATCATATGGAATCCTACTTTTTTGGACAATGGAACACTCAGGAGTCATAGATTGTTCCTAGAAAATTTTCAGTGCCATGGATGGGATACCTTCCAGTGAGTTCTTGGCCAGGAAGGTCACTGATGCCCCCAAAACATTATAGGCCATTGCTGAGGCCCTTGTTTTCCCACCAGGAATAGATGGTAAGACCCTATTGCTGAAGATTCCACATACTTGGGCTGCAAGGCCACTGAGAAATCCTGGTGGAACTGGTGGAACTGAGCTGATAACCTCCTCCATGTAGACCAGCTGACAGAAAGCTGGAAGAAGCCATTCTGCATGCAGTTCAATGGCAGTAAGTGAAATCACCAGTGAAGATACTCAACAGTGGACACTGCAAGCCTTATATTTGGCCAGCCAGGCCAAATGAGCCAACGGGTGCAACAGTGGCATGTCTGTCATGGTGGAAACCAGATGCCCTCTAATTGGACTGGAGGCCCACTCCATGGGAGAGAATACATCCCTGAAAATGAAAATTTAAAACAGGGGTAGTCATGAGCCCTAGAGTATTAACATCTGCTGCTGCCTGGCTAAATGTATATACTATGGTTATCCAACTGCCCAGTAAGCACTTCTCTTAATGTTCATACCCTGATATTAATGCTACTCTCACTTTGGGTAGAGAATCTTCTCTTTTCAGATGGCAGTGACCTTGGGACGACTCAGAAGGTATCATGGTGCTGGAAAGAAGTGACCAGAGGGCTCAGTACTGTAATATCTCTACCACATCTTCAAAGGCTCAGGGTCTAATGTGGAAGAGGTGGCAGAAAGAATGTTAGAGCCAAAGGAAGGGTAGGACTCCTTACAACGTGCTCCCCCCAGACACAAAATGGCCTGGATATCCATGACCTCACAGTGCCTGACACTACCTCCACAAAACCATCATAAGAGGAAGAAAAGATCATGACATCAAAATAAAAAAGAGAATGATTGAGATGGGGAGGGGATATGATGGAGAATGGAATTTCAAAGGGGAAGGCTGGGGGAGGGAGAGTATTACCATGGGACATTTTTTATAAACATGGAAGTTGTTAATAAAAATTTGGAAAAAATGAATTAAAAAATCAAAAAATAAATAAATACAATTTTAAATTTTAAGAAGGTTGTAATTTAAATTTAAAATTTTTAAATGATAAAATTGGTACCGGAGATATAGCTCAGTTGGTTGAGTATTTTCCAGCCTTAATCCCTAAGAACATATAACTTGCCATAACTGCACATGCCTATAATCCCAGAACTCTATAGGTAAAGGTACGCAGACTGCATTTCAAAGTTATCTTTTGCTACATAGTGAGACTGTGGCCAGTCTGGGCTACACAAGACTCTGTCTCAAATATATATATATATAAATTTTCAATTTATTACACCTACGGTGACTCATAAGTGCATATTTCTAACTGTTACTTTTTAATACACTTCTTCCCAGAAACCTGATGAGCTTCTAAATATGAAAGTTTAGATTTTCAGTGGATGATGACAAGCTTTCGTTAGTCAAATAAATCTGATACCTGGAAAGTTCTGAATATAGGGGCCTGTAGATAAAAAAGTCAGTTTGGGCGTCTCAGAGCCCATCCCCACGTGGTGGCTGGGCGCCCATGGCACAGGCGCAGATGCCTCCTTCCCTGGCCCTGGTTTCCACTTCCCCTGGCCCGCTCCACCCTTTCTGTCCATGGCCGCTCCTGCTTGGTGGGCGGGCGCTGCTCAGGGCCTGTGTCTTAAACAGGCATCACCTGCCCGCCCTTGTACTAGGTGGCCCAGCCTCCTTCCCCACCTGCCTGTTGGGCCACTGCCTCCTCCTGCTGTTGCTGCTGCTGCTGCTGTTGCTGCTCGTGGCCGCCTTGCACACGCGGAACGGCAGCTCGTGCCTCGCCCTCTAGGAGGCTAGCAGGGCTTCCCCCTCGCCTCCATCTCCCTCGCTGCGGTCCCCCGCTCCACCGTTCCCCGCCGCCTTCCATCCCGCCCTGAGTGGCCTTCTGCTGCCCAGTGCGGCCTTCAGCTAGGATTCCAAAATGATCCACCTGGAAGACCTTCCTCCACGACCAGAGTACACTTGAGCCCGTCCAAGTTGAGAGAGGAACTGGATGATGTTTTCCTCATTAGAGCTCTACAGTTGCCCTGGTCATGTACTGTGGAAGATGTGCTTAACTTTTTCTCAGACTGTAGAATCCGCAATAGTGGGAATGGAATACACTTCCTGTTAAATACAGAAGGGAAACGAAGGGGTGATGCCTTAATTGAAATGGAGTCAGCGCAGGATGTACAGAAAGCCACAAAAGCGTTCGATGCACATGGGTCAGCAGTATGTGGAAGTGTATGAGATCAGCAATGAGGATGAGGATGCTTCATGAAGAGCCTGCATGTCAAGTCTTCACCAGCAGTCAAGGATGGTGTGGTTTGCTTTAGAGGCCTTCCTTACAGCTGCAATGAGAAAGACATCATAGATTTCTTCGCAGGAGTGAACATAGTAGACGTCATTTTTGTGATGGACTGTACAGGCAGAAGAAAGACAGAGGAAGCCTATGTTCAGTTTGAAGAACCAGAAATGGCTAACCAAGCTCTCTGAAACATAGGGAAGCAATTGGTAACCAATGCATAGAGGTATTTCCAAACAGAAGAAATGAAGTTCAATCCCCTGTAGGCTGGCTTCAAAAGTAGTCATTAATAAGCTTAACTTTATGTATACCTGTGTAGAAGAATGAAAGACCTGTAGACTTTCTTCGCTTTGTTCCTGTTCCCAGGGTGACAGCCACACCAAGAGGAGCAATTCTAGTTCTTAGATGGAATTTTTGAAGATGTCAGCGAGGTGGCACCTGGAAAACAGATCACATCTCTCAGTTAGTTCATAACCATCTTTGATAACCAGCTGAGATTCAGGATCACTGTACTGTAGTCAATGAATGAGATTTGTTTTAAAAAATGTCAGTTTTAATGGAAAACAGTTTAAATTTATTTGGAATATCATGATAATTCAAGGCTCAGCAACAGTTAAACAGTGGGCCAGGATATTAAGCATGATTATTATTATTTATATGTTATTGAATATTACTGGCTTTGTCGGTCACATAGGTTTACTTCTGTTTTTTTTTTTCCTAATAAACAGTACCTCATATATCAGCTTGGCCTCAAATCATATATGTAGCTGAGAATAATCTCAATCTCAAACTCCTGATCTTCCTTTCTCCACGTTTGCAGTGCTGGGATTTCAGGTGTGCACAGGTATTCCTGGTTTTCACATAAGTTTCTGATATATATATTCTTTCTTGTTTACTTTTTTACGTTTTATAGATATAATAATCTTACTTCATAAGCTTATAAAATAGACTAAAGGCTAGATTATGTTGGTTTGTCCAATCCAATCCTACCTTAGGTGATCAGTAGATAAAGACTAGATATCTCAGGTTGGCCTCAAAATTTCAGCAGCTCGTCTACATCTGCCTCCCAATTCTGGGATTACCCACATGTACCACCAGGCCTGGCTTTATAGCTCACTTCTAAAATTGTGATGTCCAAGTCCCATATCAAAGCGCTAACTTATTATTGTGAAGAAAATCTGAAAAAAATATTTTATTTTATCATAGTTATACTGACTTTTGACTATACCATAAATTAACATTTGAACACTGTCAAGATATACACTAGACTTTACCATATATTAGAAATTAATTTTAAATAAGTAGTCAGAAGATTTTTGAATAATGACCCTATATTTGAAATACATATTAGAACATCTTAAGTTGATTTTATTTAAAAAGACGTCGTATACAACTTCTGTGTATCAGTGATATAAAAAAAACTTGGGAATGAATTATTTTAGTGGAAGAAATTACTTGAGAACATACTGTTTTACTGCATGCAAAGAATGTTTGA
>CM070791.1:16315779-16356071 GCA_036346955.1 Dipus sagitta | reverse complement strand
CCTGCCAGTGTTTGGCACATCCTCCTGTTCCTGTTGTCCACCTGATGTTGGCCAGGGGGTGATGTCCATCCTCTGCTCATAGCATCATTTTCCCTGCCATCATGGAGCGTCTTCTTGAGACTGTAAACTAAAAATAAAATATTTTCCCCAGAATATGCTCTTGGTTGGGTGATTTCTACCAGCAATGTGAGCTTTACTGCAACAGTAAAGTGGTACCAAGGAGTGGGATTGCTGCTAGACATCTGCCTGTGTGGCTTTCACCTTTTGGAGCTGATTTTCAAGAGGAATGTGGAAGGATTTGAAACCTTGACCTAAGAGATGACTTGTAGTGCTGTAAGTACGGCTTGATATGGATTATTCTGGTCAAAGTTTAAAGATCTGAATGCATTAAAAACTGTGGACTGTGAGGTTTGGCTCATGAGGGTGAGAAAGAGCCTGGACTGTGCTAGCAGTTTATATGAGAGGTTTGCTGTTGTTCCTGTGTCCTGAGAAGTTGTTCAGGGTTGCTTTGCATAGAAATGGACTGGTGTGAGCAGAGGGATATGCCATATGAAATCTTTAGGCTAAAACTGCTGCCTATTTAGCTGCAATTGAGAGATTACAACCTTCAAGATTGTGCCAGCTGACCTACACTTGGGCAACAGGAAGGATGTAGACTCTTTTTTTAAAAATTTTTTTTGTTATTTTTATTTATTTGAGAGCGACAGACAGAGAGAGAAAGAAGCAGAGAGAGAGAGAGAGAGAGAGAGAGAGAGAGAGAGAGAGAGAAAATGGGCGCGCCAGGGCCTCCAGCCACTGCAAACAAACTCCAGACGCATGCGCTCCCTTGTGCATCTGGCTAAGTGGGTCCTGGGGAGTTGAGCCTCGAACCGGGGTCCTTAGGCTTCACAGGCAAGTGCTTAACCGCTAAGCCATCTCTCCAGCCCAGAATGTAGACTCTTGAAGGGGACTGAGTGCTCAAGGGGTGTCCTGTCCTTCAAAGTCTGCTTTATTCTACCCCAGATTAACAAATTGTCATTGTGGAGTATAAGAAATTTAGGAAAGAGAGGGCCATTGTGTTTGCAACATGGTCTTGTGTTTTGGAAATGGCCATGGGCAGTGTGAAGCAGGTTTGCTGGATGCCTGTATGGAGACCTCCATGAGGCCATGAGGGTGAACAGTCTGTTGCAGTGGGGACCCAGTGGAGATTCCAGGATGATGAGATGGCTACAAAGGACAGCTTCTAGCCCCAGATGAAGTTTTCCAGGACTGTGAGTAGCCTACCTGGAGGGACTGAATTGGAGCTCCAATGAATTATGGTTGGCTAGAATTATTGGACTCGGAGATTTGTCACTTAGTAGAATTGTTGGACTTGGAGCTACCAAATTTGATATTTGCCCTGTTCAAATCTTTCTTGGTTGAATAAATCTTTGCTATGCCCATTGCCATCTTTTGCAGTGTGAAGGTTTATTCTGTGCCATTATGGGTTTTTTGAGGATTTTTTGATGTTATGACTCAGTTAATAGACTTTGGACTATGGGAATGTATGAACACCATTGGAACTGATTTAAAAAAAACTATGGGGACTTTACAGTTGGGTGAATGCATTGCATATTACATCATGTATGGTTACCAGTGTATGAGGGCCAGGGGCAGAATGTAGTAGTTTGATTCAGGTGACCCCCCCCCTTAAATTTGAGTGTACTGAATACTAGTTTCCCAGCTGATGGACATTTGGGAATTAATGCCTGTTGGAAGCAGTGCATTGTTGGGGTCAGGCTTATGGGCATTATAGCCAGTTTCCCTTTGCCAGTATTTGGCACACTGTCCCCTTCCTGTTATCCACCTGATGTTGGACAGGGGGTAATATCCATCCTCTGCTCATGCCATCATTTTCCCTGCCATCTTGGAGTGTCCCCTGAAGTCTGTAATCCAAAATAAACCTCTTGTTCCCCCACAATATGCTCTTGGTTGGCTGATTTCTTCCAGCAATGTGAACCTGATTGCAACACCCATGTTGGTTCATTTGGCCTGGCTGGCAAATGTAAGGCTTGCAGTGTCTACTATTGAGTTTCTCCACTGGTGATTTCTCCCCAGTTAAACTCCATGCAGTGTAAATTTTCCAGCTTTCTGTCAGCTGCTCTAAATGGAGGAGGTTTTCAACTCAGCTCCACCAGGATTTCTCAGTGATCTTACAGCCCAGATATGTGGAGTCTTCAGCAATAGGGTCTTACCATCTATTCCTGGTGGGAAACCAAGAGCCCCTTAGATTTTAATTAGCCCTCCCACCACCTTTCCTTTACTAAATCTCTTCCCCGACCTCACTTGGGCCTTTTCACCCCCCCGCCATTAAACTGTTATTCTACATACATCTGTACAATTCCATCCTATTAAGTCCCCCTCCCTCCCTTTCTATTCCCTTTATGTCCCCTGTCTAGCTTACTTGCCTCTACTACTGAGTTTTATTCCTACTCACATAGAAGTCCAATCTTTTGTAGGTAGGATCCACATATGTCTGGAGTTTGTTTGCAGTGGCTAAAGGCTCTAGCATGTCCATTCTGCATATGCATGCACCACTTTGTGCATCCATGCTTACATAGGTCATGGGGAATTGAACTTGGGTTGTTAGACTTTGCAGGCAAGTGTCCTACCAAGAGCATCGCTCTAGCCCTCTCTAGCTCTAATTATCTGAGAGCATGTGTTCATCAGGCTGGTATCAGTCTGTCTTCTCAGTGCTAACACACACTAACGCAGACAGATGTGACAGAAACCCCAATCATTCGGCTTTTCTGGCCTGTACACTAACCCATGAGCCATCTCTCCAGTTCCCCAGATAATTTTAAATAAGGCAGAGCTTTTTCAGTTTCCTACCTGGAAACACAGCTTTACACTTTATTAATTTCAAAAAGTCCCAAGGGTTCAACTATCTAAAAACCCATTTTTGGATGAGATGATGTCACACATCTTAGTTATTAAGAGTTGATGGCTGAGCAGGGTTTCGTGGCACAAGCCTTTAATCCCAGCACTCGGGAGGCAGAGTTCGTAGGATCGCCATGAGTTCGAGGCCACCCTAAGACTACATAGTGAATTCCAGGTCAGCCTGGGCCAGGGTGAGACCATACCTAGAAAAAAAAAAAAAAAAAGAGTGATGCCTTTTTTTCTTTTTTTTTTTTAACTTAGTCGAGAGAGAGAGAGAAGAGAGAGAGAGAGAGAGAGAGAGAGAGAGAGACATTGAGTATGGTCATGCCAGGGCCTCTTACTGCTGCAAACAAACTCCAGAAGCATGTGCCACCTTGTGTACTTGGCTTTCTGTGGGTCCTGGGGACTTGATCCTGAATGCTTCGGCTTTACAGGTAAGTACCTTAACTGCTGAGCCATCTCTCCATCCCCTGCTCTTTTTCCTTATATGTGAGGGTTTATTTTATGGGAACACATACTCAGATGTCTCTGGATCTGAATTATTTCCTCAGAGTGGTCAAGTCTGCTCACCTGAATCTGAATTTCTAAGAGAAATCACATCTACTTACAGCTATCTTTGTGACATCTTCAGGCTTCACAGTCTTGGAGGTGATGTCCAAATGACAGGACACCCGGTGTTCCCAATAGTAGCTTGTGTGCACTGCTGTGATGATCTCTTGCTCCATCCCAGTTCGCTCGGAGAGGTATGTGGAAATATCTCTCTCACCAGTGAAAGATGGCCAAGCAAAAGGGACCCCCAAGTGGATGTCAGGCTATGCATGAGCCAAAGTCTTGTACAAGATATGGTATTAAAAGTGACTGGCCAGTGGGACATGCTGTTGCTCATGCCCTGAATCCCATCTTGGGGAGACAGAGGTAGGAGGATCATGACTGAGCTAGTGACTAGCCTGAGACTACATAGTGAATTCTAGGTCAGCCTGGGATAGAGTGAGACCCTACTTCAGGAAAAGAAAGTGATTGGCATATTGGGGCTGGAAAGATGGCTCAATGGAGAAAGCATTTGCCCTGCAAGCATGAGAATTGGAGTTCAAAGCCCCAGTACCCATGTAAAAAGCCAGGCAGGGTGGTGCACCCTTGTCATCCCAGTGTGGGGGAGGTGAAGACAGGAGGATTCCTGGTGATCATGGCCAGATCATCTAGCTTAATCCATGACCCCCAGGTTCAGTGAGAGGCTCCATTTCAAAGAATAGGTCAAAGAAGCCCTGAAGCAAATGCCTAACTTTGATATCTGGTCCCTGATACTTGAAGAGATGAGCAGGTGCCTGACACATGTATGTGTCCACACACATGGACACATGAGTGCATAAACACACACAATCACTTACTGCATGGCATTGAGACATATGGGCACATACAACCCAGAACATATCCTGCACTCTTTTAATTTCAAAGTTCATGGGTGGGTGAGAACAGGTGCAAATGAATGTCTGATTTTCTCATCATTCTTTTTGAAACTTTTATTTATTTATTTGAGAAAGAGAGAGAGAGAATGAGAATGGGCACAGCAGGACCTTCAGCCACTGCAAATGAACTCCAGATGCAACAACTACCTTGTGCATTTATGTGGTAACTGGAGAATTGAACTCGGGTCCATGGGCTTTGCAGGCAAGTGTTTTGACCACAGAGTCATCTTTCCAACCCTACTGCACAATTCATCTGGTGAAATATAGTAATGAGGAGAAGGAGTCTGAAATTTCACCTTTACAACTCTGCCTTGGGGGTCTTGGTTCCTAAGGTTCTGTCACTTTTGCTCTGCTATTCAGTTTCCTGACTTGGTACCAAGTTTTTGTCATTGAAGCCCTTTTTAATTGATTAGTTTATTATTTTAAGGGAGAGAGAATGGGCATGCCAGA
Source organism: Dipus sagitta (assembly GCA_036346955.1). Classification (NCBI taxonomy): domain Eukaryota; kingdom Metazoa; phylum Chordata; class Mammalia; order Rodentia; family Dipodidae; genus Dipus; species Dipus sagitta. The sequence goes on along the minus strand of CM070791.1, from coordinate 16,351,260 downwards.
GCCTACAGCCACTGAAAATGAACTCCAGACACATGCACCATTGTGTGCATCTGACCTCATGTGAGTACTGGGGAATTGAACTTGGATCCTTAGGCTTTGCAGCAAGTGCCTTAACTGCTAAGCCATCTCAGTCTGGGCTAGAAGGAGACTGTCTCAAAAGAAAAGGTAAAACAAGTTGAAGAGTATGGCATTTGTGTTTGTGTGTGTGTATGTGGTGTTGAGGAGGAATGCGCATGTCATAGTGTGTACTTAGCATTCAGAGGACATTCTTGGGATGTGGGACCTCACCATTCACCATGTTTGAGAGAGAGAATGAGAGACGTGATTTTTTTGGTACCCACCAGCTATCCACCCTTACAAGGTTTGGGTTTCTCCTGACTATCCCCTTGGTGTAGGTACTTTTAGAAGACAGATGCAGGACTTATCCCATCCAGCTTTATGTGGATTCTGGGGCTTACAAACTTCAATCCTCAGGATCTTACCCTATTTAGAATATATTATCATAATCCAAAAATGTTAAATGTAAACCTCTAGATATAGACTACTAAATTGGAGCAAGAACCATGCCCTTATATGAACTATAATTTTTCCTCTTCATATATGTATCAGACAAAGTTTAATTAATTTCTTTATTTTTTATTTTATTTTTTGACGCAAGGTCTCTCTCTAGCTCAGACTGACTTGGAATTCATTACTGTGTAGTTGCTGGCTAACCTGGATCCTTTGGCTTTGCAGGCAAGCACCCTGATAACTAAACCATCTCTCCATTGGTTCTGGGGACTAGAACCTGGGTCATTAGGCTTCACAGCAAGCATATTAACCAGTAAGCAATCTCCAGCCCTAAAAATATTTTTATTTCTTTGTTTTCAAGCAGAGAGAGACAGGGAGAAGAAAGACAGATAAAAGAATGGGCATGCCAGAGCCACCAGCCACTGCAAATGAACTTTGGACACATGTGCCACCTTGGGCATCTGGCTTACATGGGCTGTGGATATTCAAAGCAAATCCTTTGGCTTTTCAGGCAAGTTTCTTAATGGCTGAGCCATCTCTCGACCACCCCCCCAAGTCTCTTTTTAAAGATCCAAGCATATGTCTTGATTGAATACTTTCTGTTCTGTTTATCCTTTAATTATGAGTTCAAGGCCATCCTGAAACTTCCTATCTCAAAAATATTTAAGCCATGCGTGGTGGGGTGCGCCTTTAATCCCAGCCCTAGGGGGACAGATTTACGAGGATCACAGAGTTCAAGGCCACCCTGAGAATACATACTGACTTCCAGTTCAGCCTGAGCTAGAGTGAGATCCTACCTCAAAAAAAAAAAAAAAACTGAAAAAAGAATATTTTATTTATTTACTTATTTGAGAAAGAGAGAAAGAGACAAATGAACTCCAGACACATTCACCTTGTGTATCTGGCTAATGTGGTTACTGGAGAATCGAACCCGGGTCCTTAGGCTTTGCAGGCAAGCACCTTAACCCCTGAGTCATCTCTCCAAACCTCAATATAACTGTGTTTTGTTTGTTTGTTTTATGAGGTAGAATCTAGCTTTAGCCTAGGCTGACCTGGAATTTACTATGTATTCTCAGGCTGGCCTTGAACTCATGGCGATCCTCCTACCTCAGCCTCCTGAGTGCTGGGACTAAAGGTGTGCACCACCATGCCCACCCACTATCTTTTAATCCTTTCTCCATTGCTTCTTTCTTCCTCCCTCAGTCCCTCATTCTCTCCATTCATTCCTACCTCCCTTTCTTTCCCCCTTCATCTCTTCTTTTCTTATTCATCCCTTCCCTTCCTTATTGTATTCCCTCACTCTTCCACCCTCCTGTTGACCTATGTAAGTCAGGGGTGCAAGAATTAAGCTATGTGGGGGTGGGGACTGGAGAAATTGCTTAGCAGTTAAGGTACTTGCCTGCAAAACCAAAAGACCCAGGTTCCATTCCCCAGTACCCACATAAAGCCACTTGCACATGGCAATGAATGAATCTGGAGGTGTTTGCAGTGTCTGGAGGCCCTGTCATGCTCATTCTCTCTCCGTGTCAAATAAATAACTAAATTTTGTATACATATATTAATGTGTGCATAGATAGATAGATAGATAGATAGATAGATAGATAGATAGATAGGCAGAACGAGTGAGGGCTGGAGTGATAGCTTATCAGCTAAGTTGCTTGTCTGAGAAGCCTGAGACCCCAGGATTGATACCCCAGATTCTACATAAGTCACATTCACATGGCAGCACATGGGTCTGGAGTGTGTTTACAGTGGCTGGAGGCCCTGAACTCTCCATTCTCTCTCTCTCTCCCTCTTTCTCTCTTCATAGCAAATGAATAAATGTATAAAAATATTTTAAAAAATTATGAATCAATGGGGAAAGGTTTGGGCCTCCTGCAAATGAATAAATGTATAAAAAATATTTTTAAAAAATATGAATCAATGGGGAAAGGTTTGGGCCTCCTGGGATGTTGCATCCACCTTGTAGATGGGTTTGCATTTTCAGGAGGACATCCCTCTATGTGCCATTTGCAGGGGAAAGCTTTGCTCCTGAACACGGTGGACATCAGATCACCATGACATTGGCCATCCTGAGAGAAATGAGGCAAGAAAGGGAAGAAGACATCTCTATGTTCCTATTCCACTGCCTTTTTAATTACCATGTCTAATTTTGGCTGTTGTTTCTGCTTTTTGAAAAAGGGTCATCCACTCTCGCCCAGGCTGGCCTCAAACTTGCAATGTTCCTGCTTCCCTCCATCCAAGTGCTCATCTTGGACCTGATCCTATAGCTTCCCTGTTCTGCATACCCATCCATCCATCCCTTCCTCCCTTTCCTCTTCCTGTCTCTAACTCTCTCTCTTCCTGGATATCTCTCTTTCCCTCAGCCATGCTCTCTGTTTATGATGTCCCATTTAATTTTAATTTAATTTTATTATTATTATTATTATTATTATTATTATCATTTTGGATTTTGAAGGTAGGGACTCACTGTAGCTCAGGCTGACCTGAAATTCACTATGTAGTTTCATGGTGGCCTTGAACTCATTGTGATCCTCCTACCTCTGCCTCCCCAGTGCTGTAATTACAGGTGTGCAGCACCACCTGGCATGATGTCCTATTTTATAAACATCCTGACTATGACCTTCACACCCTCGTATCCTTTACTTAAAAAATGAATTCTTATTCATGGTGTGATGGTGTAATATAGTGAGGTGAGCTGGGGCCCCCATCCAGAATCAGCATGTAGCATTCATTCCACACTCTGTTCCCTTGCCCTGATTCACAGGCAGAATTGATTCATCACTCAGGTCCTCAGGGTACTTTGTGTCCAGTCCAAAGTGAGGGTAGATCAAGATATGCACTTGACCCTGGTTTCATAATTGCTTTCTGCTTAGCCTTAATCCAGAAGGCATTTTAACCTATTTATTTGTTTTTTCTAGGTTGAGTCTCACTGTAGCCCAGGCTGACCTGGAATTCATTCAGTCTCAAACTGACCTTGAACTTATGGCACAAGCCCCCTACCCCTGCCTCCCAACTGCTGGGATTAAAGACGTGTGCCACCATACGCTAGCAGAATGCATTTCTAAAATATTTATTTATTTATTTATTTATTTAAGAGATAGAGAGAGAGAAAAAATGGGTGCACCAGGGGCTCCGGCCACTGCAAATTTACTCCAGATGGATGTGCCCACCTTGTGCATCTGGCTTTATATGGGAGCTAGGGAATCAAACCTGGGTCTTTAGGTTTTTCAGGCAAGTGCCTTATCCAATGAGCAATCTCTCCAGCACCAGAACTTTATTTTATTTATTTATTTATTTATTTATTTATTTATGACACAGAGAGAGAAAAAATGGATTCTCCAGGGCCTGAGCCACTGCAAAAGAATGCCAGACACATGTGCCACCTTGTGCATCTGGCTTTATGTGGGTACTGGAGAATGGAACCTGGTCTTTAGGCTTCACAGGCAAGTGCTTTAATCACTGAGCAATCTCTTCAGCCCCATAAGCATTTCATGATTTCATTTTTTTGTGGTATGGTCTCACTCTAGCCCATGCTGACCTGGAATTGACTATGTAGCCTCAAGCTGGCCTCAGACTCACAGCGATCCTCCTACCTATGCTTCCCATCTGCTGAGATTCAAGGAGTAGGCCACCATGCCTGGTGGAAATGAGAACTTCTGGATGTGCAAGGCTATTTCTAAAAATTATTATTTCAATTATGTGTGTATCCATTCAGTATGCACGTGAAATCAGTCCAGGGTACCTGTCTGCAATGTCTCTGCTATCACTTTTGCTTAATTTCTCATGACATAATTAGTCAGAAGGCCTCATTAGAAGCAGATGGCTTTGACAGTTAGGAGTGGCACTTGATGTATGATGCATTTTTTTAATTGTAAAAAAGAGAGAAACAGAGAGATTTGGTGCACCAGGGCCTCAGCTGCTACAATCAAAGTCCAGATGCTTGCACCACCAAAAGGCATGTGCCACCTTGCGTTTGCCTCAGCTTTGTGCCTGTGGTTTCTGTGGGATCTGGAGAGTCCAACATGGGTCCTTGGGCTATGGAAGCAAGCACCTTAACTGTAAAGCCATCTCCCCAGTCCTGGATGATGCATTGTTTTAACTTCGTGTGTGTGTGTGTGTGTGTGTGTGTGTGTGTGTGTGTGTGTGCCATGGATGGCTAGGTTCCCTTGAAGAAGAGAAAAACAAAAACTTGGGAAAAAAGGGTAATTTCTTTTCCACCTTTGAGCAGAACCCTCCAGCAACAAAGAGAGATGCTGTGCCCTTTTAGATGCAGTAATTACCAGTGAGGAATTGGCTGCCATTATGGGGGGAAACAATTAAATAAAGACATCCCACTAGCACGTAGGTCATCTCCCTCTGATCTAGCTTTTTTAATAATATTTTATTTTAAATAAATAAATAAAATATTTATTTAAAAGAACAGCAAGTTCTAGAGGGATGGCTTAGTGATTGAGGTGTTTGCCTGCAAAGCCAAAGGACCCAGATTTGATCCCCCTAGACACATGATAGCTGGATGCACAAGGGGGCACAGGCATCTGGAGTTCCTTAGCAGTGGCTGGATGCCCTGGTGTGCTCTCTCTCTCTCTTTCTCTGTCAAATAAATATTTTTTTAAAGAACATTAAGCCAGACATGGTGGCAAATGCCTTAAATCCCAGCACTTGGAAGGCAAAGGTCAGAGGATCACCTAGAGTTGGAAGCCAGCCTGAAATTAAATAGTGAATTCCAGGTCAGCCTGGCCTAGAGCAAGTCTCTACCTCAAAAAAAAAAAAAAAAAAAAAAGAAAAGCATGTGATTAAAAATTAAGAAAAAACACACTCAGGCACTGAAAATAGTTGATTAAGCCCATTACTAATGGAGTATTTCATCTTATATTAATTTCTTCCTTACATTTGTTTTTGTTTGTTTGTTTTTATGGTAGGGTCTCATTCTAGCCTAGGCTGACTTGGAATTCATCATGTTGTCTCAGGCTGACTGCAAACTCATGGCCACAATCCTCTGACTTCTACCTCCCATGTGTTGGGGTTAAGAATGTGCACCACCATGCCTGACCTATCTTCAATTCTTCTATAGGCAGTGGACTAAATGCTTTCATAAACTGGGTTAAGGCAACACTTTGATATGGGATTTTTACATATTTATGGACCTTGGTGAGTTATTCTAGAAGTTATTTTACTGCAAAGATGACTTAGGGGTTTACAGAATAGATGGTGTGGAAATATCCATTTCAAGGGTTTAGTATTCACTCATATGTCCAAGGGGGAAAGGAGAAGGACATTAAGAATTGAGTGTTGTGTGCCACAGGACTTATTCATTGTTTGAAGTTTCTGATATTAAAGATACTTTTTGTGGAGGTGGGGGAAGGGAACCATTGTAACATTGATGTTCTTTTTATTGGACTTAGTTATGATTAAAAGTGACATGTTTAATAATATTTCTTTATTTGTTTGTTATTTATTTGAGAGAGAAATAGGTAGAGAGAGAATGTGTGAGAGCAAGTGGGCACTAGGGCCTCCAGCCACTGCAAGTGAGCTTCAGAAGCATGCAGCCACCTTGTGGATCTGGCTTTATGTGGGTACTGGGGAACTGAACCTGGGTCTTTTGGATTTTCAGACAAGATCCTTAGCTGCTGAGCCCTGATTTTTGTATTTTTTAAGAGAGAAGTTGTTACAATATCCCAGGCTGACCTGAAATGCTCTCTGAAGCCCAGTCTGGGATGAAACTCATGACCATCCTTCTATCTCAGCCTCCGCACTGTTGGAATTATAGACATGAGTTACCACACGTAACATCCATGACATTGTTTTAATTGACTGAAAACAAAAGTCCATCTATCTTACATTTTGTTTCCTGTGCTATAAATTAAAGATTGTTTAATATTAATGGAAGGTCATAGTTCTACTGGACAAATTTGACCCTTAGGTCTATTAAAATTCCATAAGAATGAATGGAGAGGTTACTCAGTGGTAAAGACACCTTCCTGCAAAGCCTAGAGACCTGGGTTTGATTCCCTGGTTCCCACGTAAAACCAGATGAACAAGCTGAAGCATGTATCTGGAGTTTGCTTGTAGTTATTATAGGCCAACCCCTGCTCATCTTATCTCTCTCTCTCTCACACATAAATTAATGTATTAAATAATTAATTAAAAATATTTTTAAAATGGATAGATAGAAAGGATTCTTTCACTCAACCACTGATCCATGAGTTAAAACCAATGGGGCAGTCAAGTCAGAAAGATGGGTAGGAATAATTCTAGAAGTGAGGGTAGTTTCCCCCCACCACATCTCAGAAGCTCCTAGAAGTAAGACTGCAACTCCACCCTCTTGTGAGGTCACTTGCTGCCTCATTTTCTCTCCTCCACCTCCCCCAGGATCTTACTTCCTAGAGTTTGTACTTCTAGGATGGGAGCTCATCCTTGGAGGGATCCAGGTATGTGTTCTCACAGGGATGAGTTTACTGATGATGGTTCATTTATATTCTTATAAGGGAGACATTTACTTGTTCACAGGAAGTATATATATCAGGCTGGACTGGAATTCATGGTGATCCTCCTACCTCTGCCTCCTAAATGCTGGGATGGATGGATATACATATAGGATATATATATATTCATGTATAGAGGATTTCTGTTCATATATATGTGTATATATATATATATGCATACATACATATGATTATATATATTCATATATATGTGAATGTATATTATATATATATATATCTTATATGTGGTAGTTTGAATAGATGGCCCTCAATATATTCAGTGTTTTATTTGTTTGTAGATTGCATCTGCAGCAACCTGGCTGGAGGCAGTGTCACGGGGTGGATCTTTGGGTACAGCCCTAAGATGGGTTTGAAATTCCAATCTAAAGATACACAAAGTGGATAGTTCCACCTGCAGTTACTGAAGTGTGCTGTGTTGCTTTTGGGCTTGTGGCCTCTCTCTCTCTCTCTCTCTCTCTCTCTCTGTGTGTGTGTGTGTGTGTGTGTGTGTGACTTGTGAAAGCAGGCTACCTTCTGCCATTATGGAACTTCTTCTGGATCCTGTAATTTTCAATCAATGTCCATTCTTCCATAACTGTGCCTGGTGTGGAAGTTCATCTAATCAAATCTGAAGCTGAAGCTGTCTAATATATAGATTGTCTCACCATGCTGAAATATGAGATTGGTTGCCTTATGTTGAATAGAATATTTTAATGACCCTGAAAGCCTTTGCCCAATTCGTATTTCTCCTGTTATCATGCCCTTTGAGTTGTAATGTTTTTAACTTTTATTTTCTTTATTTACAATTTTATGCATGGATGATTTAAAATTTTTATTTATTTATTTGACAGACAGAGAGAGAGAGGGAGAGAGGAGACAGACAGAGAGAATGGGCATGTCTGGGCCTCCAACCACTGCAAAGAAACTCCAGATACATGCATCATCTTAAGCCTGTGGCTTATGTAGGTACTGAAGAATCAAACCTGGGTCCTTAGGCTTTGTAGGCAAGCCAGTTAAACACTGATCCATCTCTCCAGCCCATATATTTTGATCTTATTCACCTCCAATTTTCATCTCTTATAATAATAATAATAATAATATTATTATTATTATTATTATTAAACTAAAAGAGATGGAGAAAACTGTCATAAGGTCTTGTTTGTTTCCCCTCTTGGAAAGCCCTTGTTGGATTATTTCATAGGCCATTGATATATTTAAGGCATTTTAAATCTTTGGTTATACATTTTTCTTTGAGTGTTTAAGACCCTGCACATGGCCAAAATTTAATTGAAGATTAATTTTGGAGGTCATAATGGCTCTCCAGAGACTTTAGGGACCCAGGACTAGCCCTATAGTTTATTGGTGTTTTCTGTCTGTTAGGATGAGTCAGGGCCATGCTGGCCAAGAAGTTTTCCCTTATTTGGGGAGTCAGGAGGACTGCTTGCTCCTCAATTGTGACTCTTCTGTTTCAAAATGTACACCAATTTTGTTTGAGTCTCCATATCCTCCCTGCTCAGGAAGACAGGTGACTTACCAGGGGCCCAGTATAGAAGTGTCCCATCATCTCCAGTGGCCTCATGACCTGGGAGCACAGGCCAAAATATCAGTGCTTTTTGCTCTGATGATTCCAATTGCTTTGGCTTCTACACCACCAGCCTGGATGTATGTACAGATAGAGCACATTTGATTACTGAAATAGATTTAGTTAAAGAATGGCACAAAAGTTTATTAAAATCATTTTGTCCAACCTTGTAAACTTTGTTGTACTGTAACAGCATAAGCCATATCTGAGGCATAGAAGGTAGGCAAGCCTTACACTTTAACTATCTAATAATAGATATAAATATAAGGAGAACCTGTCATCAGTCTTGAAAACAATACCAATTAATTTACAAAGAAACTAATTAATGTAACCTAGAAATTGTCAGAAAAGGACAAGTAAGACAGTATTAAGTTTTAGCACCTGTGTTTGTACATATCTTTGATTAATTTAGATACCTGTGTGGGTAACAATTACCCTGAGAACACTGGAAACAGAAACACAGAGCTTGCAACTATTTTTCTCAGATAAGGATCATTGTCTGAGCATGAGGCTGTACCCTTAATTAGGGAATATGTCATAAGAGTTAATTTTGTTATAAGCCCTGGACTTAGGATGCCAGAAATGAGGCAGTTACTTTACATATAATAGAGCAGAATATGGTCTTACTTGAGCCAAAACAGCCAGCTAAATTGTAATACAACCTTTGAAAAATCAGATTTGAAAGAAATAAAACACCATTTTACAACCAATGATTTTAGTGTAATCTTGGTAGTCACTGATTTTATGTACCATAGAAATTTTTATTAACATAAAACAATTTTGTTTTACCCATGACTTAAATTTGATAAAGCTAAAGCAAGCTACCAACATATTTTAGCCTGAAAATTTGTTTTTTATTCCTTAAAAGTATCTAAACAGTTGAAAAATCTTTAACTTTAGGCATGGTGTTTAGGTTTAGCCTGAAAATCCTTTCCTACACATGTACATCTTTATGCACATACCTTAACATTTTGATCTAAGTACCACTCAAAAAGCATTTTTAATGAGCATTCTATATCCAACATTGACAAATTCCGTCCCAGTTCCTCAGTCAACTCATCTTACCCCATAGTTAATGATCTTTTTATAAGACTGCTAAGAGAAACTAGAACAAATTGATTAATCCCAATACTCACTGACAAAGAAGCAAGTAGTATAGACTAAAGACAGTTTTATGTCATCAATACCTCTAACACACTTGGAAATGATTTTATTAGGAGTAACTAGGGCAAATTTTGTTTCTTGCTTGAGGCAGGCTGGCCTAGAAGTCTAGTCAATTGCCTCTTCCTTTTAAGTAACAGGACATTGCAATCTTTTTTTTTTTTTTAATTTTAAAATACCTGACGAATTATAAGTCAGGGAGAATTTTGTTGTTTTCAGTAATCCTCTATTTAAGTTGAATTTGATCTAGAACATAAACTCAGTAATTATATTTATAATATCATGTAACAAAGTATAACATTGTTTACATAAAACATCAGTTCACTACAGGCTTTAGTTTAAGGTGAGTTTTCTCTTTTTTCCTTTTTCTTTTTTCTTTTTTCTTTTTTTCTCTTGCCACTTCATGGTGCTGGTGCTGCAGCAGCTGAGCAGGGATCAGCCCAGCCCTGCTTTGGCACCACCCTGTTCCCAGGAACTCACCTGGGGTCTGGTCTGGTACACGTGGAGGTAATGGCCAAGATACCTGCTGGCCCAAGTCTGTCTACCCAAAGAGGAACAAAGGGAGGGGCCTGCTGGGACCATTTGGGGCTGCTGGGAAAGGATGGGGAGACATGGAGCCTGCATGGGTCAAGGAGCCATTGTCTGGGTACATATGAGCCCGCTGTCTGACCCAAGCTGCTTTGGAGTGCTTGCAAAGCAGGCTTGCAGTTTCATTGCTGCCCTAGTGGAGAAACTTGAAAGGAGATGAAAAGGGAGTTGGGGAAATTTCCTTCCAGAACTTTTCATTTCCTAACGAGATAAGCTATGCTGGTCCATGTGTCTGGGTCACATGGATTCCCAGAAATCATCCAGGGGGCAACCTGGAAGACTTCTTCCCAAAAGGAGCTGGCCTCCCACTGGGAGAGCTTAATTCCCCTAACTTTCAGGAGAGCCCTGAATCTATGAATCTGTGATTCCTTTTGGTGGGATTTAATATTATTCATGGTAGAAAAAGAATGTGAACACCAACCCTATAACACAACCATAAAGTAAAGGAGGAAAAAGATTAAAATAGCTTCTCTTTTATGGAATAAAGGGAAACACACCTCTCTTACAGAGAAAGGAGAAATCTGCCTTCCTATGATGGAGGAAGGAGAACCAAAACTTGCCAGCCCTCAAAAATATGGAGGCAAGGCCACATGGGCTGATATCTCTGAGCCCTCTCTGGGAGAGCCCTCACCTACTCTGTCCTGTCTCATAGGGTCCGTGGTCAGGCACCCACTGTAGGTTCCTGAGTCCTCAGGCTTGCCTCAGTCCCTCAAGGCATCCAGGCAACCATGGTGGTGATTGCATGAGAATCACACTCAGGAGGCAGTCTCTGTGAATGGCTCTCTTTAATCAATAGGGAAATGGGTTTATAAGCAATTGAGGGTCCTAAGGGAATTGGATGTACAAGGTTGCTTGCTGATGGTTAATTAGCATATGGGGACATACATTCCAGCACATAAGCAATGGTGGAGGGGGGAAAGTATAGGGTACAGGGGAATGGGCTGTGCAAAGGTGCTGGCTGATACCACATAAGGAGTTTCCTAGGCAACTGAACAAAGGTCATAGGGTTATGGGCAAAGCCTAAGTCTTATCTGAATGTCCAGGTATCCGTGATTGGAGAGGGAGTGGTCTTACTTCCTGCTGATCTCGGGGTCTGAGAGTTTTTTCCAAGGGTCCGGTTTCACTGCCACCCCTGAGAATGGGGGGGGGGAGCTCTCCTGTTAGTCTGGTCCCAGAGGTATGACCTGTGGTTCAGGCTGCTGTGACCACTCCCTAGCCTGGGGCCTTCATCTCAGACAGCTTAGGTTTCTTTAACCCAGGGCTCTGCCTATGTCCGACATTCAGGTATGTCAGCCACTCAGGCTGATCCAGGTTAGGAGCCACAGATGAGTGAGATCATGCAACTTTGTTTTTCTGTGATTGTGTGAGTTCACATAGTATGATCTCTTCCAAGTTCGACCATTTCTCTACCAATTTCACCATGTCATTTTTTTCTTACTGCTGTGTAGAATTCTGTCATGTAGATATACCACATCTTGATTATCAGTTCATCCAATGATGGGCAACTGGGTTGATTCCAGGTATTAGCTATTATAAATTGAGCAACTATAAATTTGTTTGAGAAAATATATCTGATGTGGAGATGTGGAGCTTTCAGGGTAAATGCTCAGCAAGGGAATAGGGTCTGTTGGTATCTCTGTATTCATCCTTTTCAGGACTCTCCACATTGATTTCCATAGTGGTTTTACTAGCTTATATTCCTACCAACAGTGAATGAGTACACCTAATTTTCCACATACTCAATGACATTTGTTTTCATTTGAGTTTTTGAATGTTTGCTATCATTACTGATGTAAGTTGGAATCTGTCATTTGTTTTAATTTGCATTTCCTTAATGGTTAGTGATGTTCAACATTTTATTAAGTGTGTGTTAGCCATCTGTAATTCTTCCTCTGAAACTCCCTATTTAGTTCTCTGCCCCACTTTTAGAGTGGTGTGTTTGATTTTTTATTGTTTAGTTTTTTGAGTTCTTTGTAGATTCTAGATATTGGTTTTCTGTCCATTGTATAGCTGGAAAAGATTTACTCCCGTTCATTGGGTAATCTACTGGCTCTGATTATTGTATGTTTGTCTGTGCAAAAGCTTTTTATCTTCATGAGATCCCATTGGATGAGTGCTTGTTTAATTTCCTGGGCTACTGAGGTTTTGTTCAGGAAGTCTTTTCCCAGTAATGTATGGGGGATAGTGCCTCCAATTTTTCCTTCCAGTAGTTGAAGTGTTTCAGTTCTTATATTCATGTCTTTACTCCATTTGGGCTTGATTTTTGTGTATGGCAAAATGAGTGGGTCCAATTTCATTTTTCTACATATGGTCACGCAATTCGTCCAACATCATTTGTTGAAAATGCTGTCTTTTCCCCAGTCTACATTATTGACACCTTTGTCAAAGAAGAAGCAGCTGTTCTGACTTGATCTAAGGTCTGGGTCTTCAATTCTGTTCTATTGGTCTATGTTTCCATTTTTATTCCAGTACCATACTGTTTTTGTCATTATGACTTTGCAATATAGCTTTAGATCACGAATGGTGATACTACCAGAGGTTGTTGTTTTTTTTTTTCCCCTAAGGGTATGTTTGGATATCTGAGGCCCATGCCATTCAATGATCATTTTTTTTTTCAATCTCTGTGAAGAATGGTGCTGGTATTTACTGGTGTTGTGTTAAATCTTTATATTGCTTTTGGTAGAATTGTCATTTTCACAATATTAAGTCTACCTATCCAAGAGCATGGGGGGAATTTCCATCTTCTCAACTCCTCCTATATTTCTTTCTTGAGTGTTTTTATGTTTTCATTATACAGGCCTTTCACATTTTTGTTTTGTGTTATTCCAAGGTATTTTTGTTGCTATTGTAAATGGGATAACCTCACTGATTTCTTTCTTTGGATATTTGTCCTTTGCAAATAGAAAAGCTACTGATTTGGGGCATTGGTTTTGCATCCAGCCACTTTGCTGAAAGAATCTATCACCTGTAGAAGTTTTGAGATGGAGACTTTCAGTTCCCTTATATATAGGATCATGTCATCTGCAAATAGGGATAACTTGACTCCTTCCATTCCAATTTGAATCCATTCTATTTCTTTTTATTGTATTATTGTTTGGGATAGTACTTCTAGTACTATGTTGAAGAGCACTGATGAGAGTGGGAACCCCTGTCTTGTTCCCAATCTCAGTGGAAACTCCTGGAGTTTTTACCCATTGAGTATTATTTGGGCTTTAGGAGCTTTATATATAGATTTTTTTGTGTGTTGAGATTTAAACCACCATGCCTATTTTTCCACTGTTTTGATCATGATGTGGCAGTGTATTTTGTCAAAGGTATTCTCTGCATCCATTAAGATGATCATGTGGTTCTTATGGTTATGTTCACTTATGTGGTGTATTACATTGACCGATTTCTGTATGTTAAACCATCCCTGCATCCTGGGTTGAAGCCTACTTGATCAAGGTGGATAATGGTTTTGATGTGTTGTCGAATTCGCTTTGCAGGGATTTTATTCAGGATTTGTGCATTTAAGTTTATAAGTAATATAGGCCCAATAGTTTTGTTTCCTTGTTGCATCTCTGTCTCCTTTGGTATTAGGGTGTTTCTAGCTTCATAAAAGGAGTTAGAGAAGATTCCCTGGTCTCTGATTATGCCAAAAAGTCTGAGAAAAATTTGTTTCAATTCTTGAATGAATGTTTGATAGAATTCAGCTGAGAAGCCATCTGGTCATGGACTTTTTTTGGGGGGGGGGTTAAGATTAACTTTTCAATCTCCATGGATGTGATACATTTGTTTAGGAGATCAATCTGCTCTGAGGTTAGTTTTGGTAGGTGGTACCTGTCTAGAAATTCACCCCTTTCTTCTGTATTATTTAATTTTGTGGAGTAGAGGTTGTGGAAGTATTCCCTGATGATTCTTCCAATTTCATTGATGTCTGTTGTGATCTCTCCTTTTTCTTTTCTGATTTTGTTAATTTGAGACTTCTCTTTATTTCTTGCTTGACCAATGGGTTTGTTAACCTTGTTTATATTTTTCAAAGAACCAGCCCTTTGTTTCATTGATTATTTTAATTGTTCTCTTAGTTTCCAATTCAGTAATTTCTGCTCTAATCTTTACATCTGGTGCTCTTTAGACTGGATTCTTCTTGTTTTTCCTGAGCCTTTAGGTAACAGTCAGCTTATTAACTTAGGATCTCTCTGTCTTTATAAGGAAGGTATTTAGAGCTATGAATTTTCCCTTTATGACTGTCTTCATTTTGTCTCATAAATTGTGTTATGCTGTTTTTCCATTATCATTCAGTTCTAGGAATTTTACAGTTTCTTTTTTGATTTATTCCATGATTCATTCATCATTTAAAAGTGTTGTTTGTTCTGCAGGAGCTGGTGGAGTTTTGGATATGCTTCTTCTTCTTAATTTCAAGCTTTATAGCATTGTGATCTGACATGATGCAGGAAGTTACTTCGATGTTCCTGACTTTATGAAGGCACCCTTTATAGCCTAATATATGGTACTATTATTAGAATATTATAAATTAGAATGTATATTACATATATATAATATTAGAATATAGAATATTCTATATTCAGTAGATATAGATATATCTACATATATGTATAGATATAGATATAGATTAGATATAGGTATAGATACAGATAAAGATATAGGTATATATAGATACATAGAGTTCTAAAGATATCTGTTAGGTCTAGTTGATCTATGATGTTGTTAAGCTATATTATTTCCCTGTTGATTTGATGCTCGGGTGATCAGTGTGTTGATGATAGTGGGGTATTGAGGTGTCTGATTATAATGGTGTTAGTGTTTACTTCTGTTTCATTGTCAAGTAGATTTCTTTATAAACTGTGATGGACCTGTGTTTGGCACATATATATTTCTGATTGTGATGTACTCATGTTGGATCATTCCCCTGATGAGTAAGAAGTGGCCTTCTTTGTCTTTTTGATTCCTTTTGGTTTGAAGTCTAGTTTATCAGATTTTACTATAGCAAAACCAGCTTGCTTTTTATTTCCATTTGCTTGGAATATGATTTTACAACATTTCACCCTGAAGAGGTGTCTATCTTTGTGGTGAGGTCAGTTTCTTGAAGACAGCAGATAGGAAGGTCCATTTTTTTTGGATCCATCCTGGTAACCTGTGTGTTTTAATGGGTGAGTTAAGACCATTAATGTTCAATGTTATTACTGTGAGGTTTGAATTAATCCCTGCCATTATGAGGTATTTTATGGCATTTGGTGCTTTCTTGTGTTTTATACTATATAGAGCCTGGTCTATTTTGGTTATTGTGATCTTCTCCTTGTTGGCTCTTGAGATTTGTTTTACTTTTCTGTGTGTATTCCCTCAATTATTCTTGGTAGGTTTGGCTTCATGTTCATATAATCATACAGTTGACATTTTTCATGAAATGTTCCCTTTCACTACCTATTATCAGGCATAATTTTGCTGGGTAGAGTAGCTTGGGGTGGAAGCCATAGTTTTTTCATATTTGAAATGTTTCATTCCAGGCCGTTCTGGCTTTCAAGTTTTCCATTGAGAAATCTAATGTCATTCTGATGGGATTGCCTTTGTATGTTGTTCATTGCTTCTCAATTGCTGTTTTTGACAGTCTCTCTTTGTTTTCTTTGTTAAGAATTTTTGCTATGAAATGTCTTGGAGAGTTTCTTCTTTGGTTCTCTCAGTTTGCTCCTCTGTGGGCTTCTTGTATCTGGATGGGCCTCTCTTTTGAGAGGTTCATAAAATTTTCCACAATAATTTTGTTGAATGTGGTCTCATTCTCTCTGTCTTGGATACCTCTCCTTTCTGGAATATCCATGATCTGGATGTTTCATCATTTTTGGTTGTCCCACAGTTCCCTCCCATTCTGTTCACTTGATGTTTTGAACTTATCAACGTTTTTGCCCTCCTTATCAATTCCTTCTGACTTGTGTTCCACGTCAGAGGTTCTATCTTCCACATGAGTAACTCTTTTGGTGAGGGGTTCTAGAGAGAATTTTTTAATAATTTCTTTTTGATTTTTGCTTTCTGTTGTGTTATTTTACATCATGTCCATCTCTTTTTGAGGTACAATTTCAATTTAAGTTCTGGTTTTCTTGATGCTTCCTGGACTTCATTCTTTCATTTGATCAAGTCTTCATTAACTTTAATGAACCAGTTGTTGAGAGCTTCCATTTCTTGACTTACTTTCATTTTTTTCATATGTCTTTGGAGGGTTCTAACTGTTTTTTTCTTCTTTCAATCAAGTTAAGCCTACTGCCAATAGCTGAACGCTCTAGGTGACATTTCTGTGCAATGTCATTGATTCGACTATTGCTTCTTTGATGGGTTGCTTCCAGTTCAGTGATTTTTTGATCAGGGTCTTATTGATTGTTGTGTTTTCCTTTTGCAAATGAATTTTTGTTGATTTTTTAATGATGTCATTGGAGGCTTCCATCGTAAGACTAAGCATCCTTGGTGGACATCTTTCCATTTTCTGATTTGCTGGCTTTTCTGCATCGTTGTCTACCCAGTTCAGGAAGACTCTATTTTATTGAGGAGAAAGCAACTTTTTGTCCTTTTGCCCATGCACCGTCTGACTCAGGTTAACAGTGATGTTAGTACCCAGTGGCCAGTCATGATACCACAGCAAAAGGCCTGATTCTGCAACTCACACAGGGACCAGGCCTAGGCAAGCAAGGCACAGTGGGATCTACCAGGACCAGGGAACTGGGAGAAGCCAGGGAACAGGTTTCTTACTTCCTTACTCTTTGCCATACCCTCTAGCACACAGACCAACACAGGGTACCCAGAGGTGAGAGGAGCCCAGAAACAAGGGTCTGGCCTACTCACTCCACAGAGCAGTGCCTGACCACACACAGACCAGTGAAGGGAACCAAGCCCTGGGAGTTTGGAGGAACCCCGGACCAGGGGTCTGGCCCACAAACTCCACACTGCCATTCCCACCCACACACTGACAGGCACAGGAACTCAGATCAGGGAGGTGGGAGGAGCCCAGACAGGGGTCTGGCCTCACTCAAGACTGCTGCACCCACCACACACTGTCCACACAGGGAAACTAGACTGGAGAAGTGGGAGGATCCTGGAAACAGAGGTCTCGCCCACTCACTACAAACAGCCATGTCCACCCACACACTGTCCATGCAGGGAACTCAGACTGGGGAGGTGGGAAGATCCTGGAAACAGGGATTTGGCCTAATCACTCCAGACTTCTGCATCCACCCATACACTGTCAGCACAGGGAACCCAGATTGGGTAGGTATTTTTGTTGTTGTTTGTTTGTTTGAAGTAGGTTCTAGCTCTAGCCTAGGCTGACCTGGAATTCACCTCCCAAGTGCTGGGATGAAAGGTGTGTGATGGAGTTACTGAGAGATGAAAATGCAGTTTAAAAAATTGGGTTTCTTTTTCAGTTGCTAGAAGGTGATTGTCATACTGAGAGACAGGCATAAATTTTATGAAAAACATGTGAGTACCATATGGTAGCTTCTTCTCAGGATCCAGATAGTGTATAGTATGGCCAAGCTGACCAGATTGTCCATCCAACATGTCTTAGGAGAGGATCATGCATGATTTAGACATTTTCTCCATCATCTGCTGTCACCCACCCATGTGCCACATAACTTGGATTTTACTGAGTTCCCAAATAAGACAAACAAACAAAAAAGCTTTGGGGGCTGGAGAGATGGTTTACTGGTTAAGGTGCTTTCATGTGAAGCCTAGGAACCAATGTTCGACTTCCCAGATCCCACTTAAATTAGACAAACAAAAGGTGTGGCAAGTGCAAGGTTGCACATGCCCACTAGTTGCTGAAAGCATCTGCAGTTCTATTGCAGTGGCTGAGGCCCTAGTCTGCCAATTCTCTCACTCTTACTATATCAAAAAAAATTTTAAAACATTTGAAAGATCCTTTGCCTGACTTTGATTACTAAACTAATGAAGAAGAAAAACATGATTTTAGTAAAATTCAACTTTCATATTCAAAAATAATACTAATTTACATGTGTGTGAATTAAGTACAAGGACATTTGTGTGTTAATGTGTATGTGTAAATATCTGTGTACAGGGGCTTTAAGTGTGGACAACGCTTCTATGATACACTGTGTATGTCTGTGTGCACATGCATGCAGGTTGACATTCATATGTGGGGTGCATATATGGGTGTGTATCTATATATGTGTCAATTTCTATTTGCCTATGTGTTGTATGTGCAAAAAATGCATGCATTTATATTTGTGTGTACATTCATATGTAAGTCTGTGGGTACTTATATGCATATGTTTTGCATGCATTCCATGTCTTTTTATATATGTATTGTCAATTCATACACATGTGTATGGGTATCCATACACATCCATGAGTGAGTGCATATTCTTGGGTGTTATACATATTCATGTGTATTATCCATGTTCATGTGGGTCATATATGTTCATGTGTTATACATATTCTTGTGTGTTGTACATATTCATTTGTGTCATACATGTTCATGTGTTTTATACATATGTATGAGTGTGCTTGAATGTGTATATGTGCCCCTGAAGAGGTATGGATGTTTCCATAATATGTGTGCCTCTGTAAATGGAAGACTCAGCTGACACAGATTCATTTGTCTATTTGTTTATTTATTTATGTGGTGTGTGTGTGTGTGTGTGTGTGTGTGTAAAATGAAGTCTCTATGAAATTAAAGCTTTACCATACAATGGGGACTGGTTTGGCTTTTTTCTGGTTGTTAACTTGAAGGGATTTAGCATTGTCATGCTCAAATTACTTGAGTCATGCCTGTGAGGGAATTTCTAAACTAGGTGGGAAGATTCAGCCTAACTGTGGGTGGTTTCATTCCATGGGTTGGAACCCTGTACTGCATAAACAGGAGAAAACAGGCCTAGTGAGATTGCTCAGTGGTTAAGGTGCTTGCCTGCAAAGCCTACTGATCTGGGTTCAGTTCCCCAGTCCCCATGTAAAGCCAGATGCTCAAAGTGGTGCATGTGTCTGGAATTTGTTTACAGTGGTTAGAGGCCATGGCATAGTCATTCTATCTCTGTATCTCTTTTCTTTCTATTTCTCTGTGCTTATAAATAAATGAGTAAATAAATAAAAAATAAAAATCTGGGGGCTGAAGAAATGGTTCAGCAGTAATGGCACTTGCCTGCAAAGCCTAAGAACCTAGGTTCAATTCTCCAGTAGCAATGTAAGCCAGATGTACTAGGTGGTGCATGTACCTGGAGTTCATTTGCAGCAGCTAGAGGCCCTTGTACTCCCATTCTTTCTCTCTCATAAATAAATAAATAAATAAATAAATAAATAAATAAATAAATACATAAATACATAAATACATAAATAAAATAAGAAGTTAACCAGCTGGAGAGATGACTTAGTAGTTATTGTGTTTGCCTGTGAAGCCTATGGACTGGGTTAGAATCCCTAGTACCCACATAAGCCAGATATACCAGATGGCACATGCATCTGGCATTCAGTAGCAGTGGCTGGAGGTTCTAGCTTGCCCATTCTCCCTGCCACCCTAGCTGTCTGACTTTTTCTTACTCTCCAATAAATCAGTAAAAATACAATAAGTGATTGTCACTATTAGACATACAGAAACTGCTCGGGTTATCATGGGACAATGAGAAAAATGTCCTGAATGCAAGACTGAAGCCACTGAAGGCTCAAGATATGAAACATGTGAATTAGATCTGAAGGAACAGTGTTTGAAGGTGGTCTCTCAGCTCCCCACTGCCAGCATACACAACCCATAACAGCTATGTTCCATGAGGTCCCAGCTCTCATTCCAACCTTGCCACATTACTTGTGTGGCGCTGGGTTGGGGAGCATGAAAGCTGACCTAGAATACACTATGTAGTCTCAGAGTGGCCTTGAACTCATGGAAATCCACCTACATCTGCCTCCTGAGTGCTTAACTGTGTGAATATTTAACTGTGAGCCCTAAGTTGCAATGGAGACCATGGAATATTGCAAATGTCATGACCATAGGGTATATACACACACCAAAATAAAAAGTGTAAGAATAAAGGTTGGCATGGTGGTGTACACCTTTAACCCTAGCACTCAGGAGCCAGAGGTAAGAGGATCACTGTGTGTTTGTGGCCACCATGAGACTACGTAATAAATTCCAGGTCAGCCTGAGCTAGAACAAGACTGTACCTTGAAAACCCAAAATGAAGAAGAGTTTAAAATGACTAAATTTGCACTGTTGAGACAATATTATCTACAATAGCTTCTTAGGTTAAAAAAATATGTTTATCTTGGCTTAAAGAAAATTTGTGAAAAATATATTTAGTTCATTCAATCCACTACAGTTCCTCATTCTGTCAACTTTCTGCTCTGAAGTTACACAATTGATTGAAAGAAGGAGGTTATATTCACACATAAGAAATTATTTTTAATTTTATTTGCAAGCAGAGGGATGGAGTGCCTGTGCACAGGGCCACTAGCTGGTGTAAATGAGTTCCAGACACATGTGCATCTGGCTTCACGTGGGTACTGCAAAATAGAACATAGGTTGTTAGTCTTTTCAAGCGAGTGTCTTGATCCCCAAACCATCTGTCCTGCCACTATTTGTACTTTTCTTTCTTGACTAAACTCCTTCACATTTTCTCAATTTTGATGAATCACATTTCTACAATTCCAGATTCCCATAAGACAACATGGATTTCTTATTTTTTATCATATTTGGTTTTTATTGTTTGATTGATTGATTTATGACTGTGAAATGATACTTGGCCAGAACTAACTTAGGTAAGTAAAGTGTTTAATTTGTTTTACAGCACTACAGGTTTGAGTGCTTCATGGTGTGGAAAGCATGTCAGAAGCAGAACGCTGCTGTCATAATACATCAGCAGGGAGGAAGTTGATGGAGGAGAAAGAGAGAGAGTGTGTGTGATGCATGCTTGTGCTCAGTCAACTCTCTCCTTTCTGGTACAGTCCAAGACCCTTCCCACACTCAAATTTGTACTTTCCAACTCAGTCGATCTACCCAGTTAACCAGGTTCATGTACTATCAGTGATTGTACATCCTTCCAAACATGACTTAGAACTTAACTTTCCTGGGGCTGGAGAGCTGGCTTAGCAATTAAGGTGCTTGTCTGTGAAGCCTAAGGATTTCATGTTTGACTAGTAAGCCAGATACACAAAGGTGAAGCAAGAGCAAGGTTGCACAAGGCCACTAGGTGGCACAATCATCTTGTGTTCGCTTCCACTGGCTGAGGCTTTGTTGTGCCAATTCCCCCCCCCCCCCTCTCTCTCTCTCTCATGCACATGCTGTCTGTTTCTCTCTCTCAAAAAAAAGCACTAAAAGCAAAATAACTTTCCTTAGTCAGCTCTTACATGTGACTTCTTTCCTTTCTTCATTTTTCATCTTTATTAGCTCATATTAATTACTAGTGTTACTATATATTAGTCATAGTTAATATACAATTAATTGTATGTGATAGAGAGTTTCCTTGTGACTTATTTATTTATTTGAGAAAAGAGGCAGATACAGAGAATGGGCATGCTAGGGCCTCCAGCCACTGCAAATGAACTCCAGATGCAGGCCCCATCTTGTGCATCTGGCTTTATGTGGGCACTGGGGAATTGAACTTCGGTCCTTAGGCTTCACAGGAAAGTGCCTCAACTGCTGAGCCATCTCTTCAGCCCCCACGTGAAGTTATTTTGCACAATCCACTTGCATCTTCTTCCTCATTTATTCTTTGCTCATAATAGAATGGACTCTATTCCATTGTTTCATAGGTATGGACTCTTGCATTTTAATTGTGCACTTTCACCTGTCATCCAACATTCTATCATATATTTGTAATGTGCTTTAGAATGTATTTCATTTGTTTCCTCATTTTTATTTATATTTTAGAGAGTGCAAGAGAAACAGAGAAAGAGAGAGAGAGAATTGGTGTGCCAGAGCCTCAACTACTACAATTGAACTCCAGATGCTTGTGCCATCCAGTGGCCATGTATGACCTTCTGCTTGCCTCACCTTTGTGCATCTGACTTACATGGGATCTGGGGAGTTGACCATGGGTCCTTAGGCTTTATAGGCAAATATCTTAACCACTAATCCATCTCTTCAGCCCTAGAATGTATTTTAAAGACACTAATTTGTAAAGAAATATATTATCGATAGCCTCAGACAACTTTGGTCTCTACCTCTGTGTGGTATTATTTTCTTGGCAGACATTTTCTGAGAAATACAGAAAAGAGAGGAGATGTTGTGGGTGTGTGACCACAGCCCTGTATTTGATGGAAGACATCTATGTGGTTTCTCTTTTTCTGGGTCAGAAAAGTGCATTTCTCTTGGTTGACTGGCCAGTTTCAGGACACATTTTTCCAGTTCAGCAATGCTGGAGTTTGCACCTACTAACCTAGATTAACTCATAAAGTCTTCCTTGAGGGAATTAATGCTCTTATTATCAGATTTACTTGTGTTTAATGCATTGCTACCATGTAGATATCCTCTCTAGAATGTAGACTTTCCTTCTCCATCCCTAAGCCACTATTGACCATCTCACATTATTTTTATTTTACAAATTATTTTTTTCGACTTAGGGTCTAACTCTAGTGAGCCTGACCTGGAATTCATTATGTACTCTCAGGGTAGCCTCAAACTCATAACCATAGTCATCCTACCTCTGCCTCCCCTGTGCCAGAATGAGAGGTCTGTGCCACCACACCTGGCTACCATATTATTTTAAGTTGTATATATCCAAACATTCTTTCTGTCTCAATGAACTTACCTATTTTATATTATCTATGTAAGTGAAAGAAAACATTGCATGACATTTGCTGTTTGGCTTCATGCAGTCAACAGTCACTCATAGTACACCAACCATTTCTTCATTTCTATATTTCAGTGCATAGATGGACCAGCTTTTATTTTTTATTTTTATTTTTTTTACTTTTTAAAGAGAGAGGACAGAGAATTGGCATGACAGGGCCTCAGCCACTGAAACTGAACTGCAGACATTTGCGCCACATAGTGGGCATGTGTAATCTGGCACTCACCTTTGTGCATCTGGGTAAGTGGTATCCAGATTATTGAACATGGGTCCTTAGGCTTTGCAGGCAAGTGCATTAACCACTAACCCATACCTCCAGCCCAAACCGAACCACCTTTTCTTTATTTATCTGTTGATATACAATTTTCTTTCCATGTTCATTGGCTGTAACAGTTGCTACCACAAATACTCAGGTACACATTTTCCCTTGAAATCCCAGTAATGTTTAGGAGGATATATACCAGAAAATGTCCATTTTCTATGCCTGCTTTTAAATATTTCTGTCATAGAGAAAGAGAGATTAAGGGGCACATAGAGATAAGAAACTGGGCACATCAGTGCCTCCAGCCACTGCAAACAAACTCCAAATGCATGTGTCACCTTGTATAAGTGGCTTTACATGGATCCTAGGGAGTTGAACCTGGGTCCTTATTCTTCCCAGGCAAGTGCCTTAAGTACTGAACCTTCTCTCCAACCTATATGCTATTTATTATTTGGTTATGACACATGTACTTGACTGATTTCAACTACAAGCCACATTGCATTCCTTTTCACCTATATGTGTGGTCAAAGAAGCAATGATTGGATATGGAGTTGATAACAGCTATGACTTGATGACTAATTTGCTCCCACACTTTTTTGTTTGTTTAACTAACTCAAGAAAGATCCTAGGCTGGAGAGAGGGCTTAACATTTAAGGTGCTTGTCCACAAAGCCTAAGGACCCAGACTAGATTTCCCAGTACCCCTGTAAAACCAAATGCACAAGGTAGCGAGTGCATCTGGAGATTGTTTTCAGTGAATGGAGGTCCTGGCATGCCCATGTTCTCTCTATCTAGTGAATAATAAAAGCAAAATATATTTTTTAAAAGATGTAATTTTTTTAAAGTAGAGTCTTGCTGTAACCCCGACTGACCTGGAAATTCACTAGGTAGTCTCAGGGTGGCCTTGAACTCATGGCAATCCTCCTACCACTCCTACCTGAGTGGTGGGATTAAGACATGTGTTACCATGCCCAGCAAGTTGTATCATCTTTTTTTTTTTTTTTTTTGAATTTTTTAGGGAAAGGTCTCACTCTAGCTTAGACTGACCTGGAATTAACTCTGTAGTCTCAGGGTGGCTTCGAACTCATGGTGATTCTCCTATCTCTGCCTTCTGAGTGCTGGGATTAAAGGCGTGTGCCACCATGCCTAGCTAAGATGTAACATTTTTGCTCCTGAAATTTGTTTATAAAGAAGACACTCGCAAACGCACCCACTTCTGTATCCCACATTCCAGAAAATGGCAAAAAGACATGGGATTTTCTTAGCCAAATATTTATTTATCAGTTTCTCTCTTCAGACACTCTTGCACACCTGGGTTTCAGTGCCCTCCCTCTCCTGGTGTTGAATTAGCTTCAGTCCCCTTGGATGAAAACACAGGGGAACTTTTTCTTCATCTATGACCCCATCTTGTTTATTTATCTCCTATAGCTCACTGGAGTGCTTCTCTAAACCATGGGTCCTGGGCTGGAGAGATGGCTTAGCAGTTACGTGCTTGCCTGCAAAGCCTAAGAACTCATGTTCAACTCTCCAGATCCCACATAAGGCAGACACAGAAAGGTGAGGCAACTGTAAGGTCCCAAATGCCCGCTAGGTGGTGCAAGCATCTGGAGTTTGATTCCAGTGGCTGAGGCTCTGGTACATGAATTTTCTCTCTCTCTCTCTCTCTGTGGCTCTCTAAAATAAAAATGAATAAATAATGGCACCTTTTCCCTCAAAACAAAAACAACAACAAAACAGTTGATTCACTCTAATTCCCTATCCTTCATCCCTTAATTGTCTATTTACTTCTCTATCTTCCATTTAGAGATGCTTCTCTACCATGCCTTGTAGTTCTGGCCCACTATGTAAATATTTTCAAGGAAAAAGAAGTTGACAGGACATGCCTGGAAACATTTTGTCATGTACTTATGCCATTTTTTTTCCTAAATATTTTATTTATTTGTTAAAATGGAGAGAGAGAGAGAGAGAGAAAGAGGGAGAAATGGGCACACCATAGCCTCCAGTCACTGCAAAAAGGCTCCAGCCACATGTACTACCCTGTGAATCTGGCTTTACATGGGTACTGAGTTATTGAACCTGGATCCTTAGGCTTTGAAGGCAAGCACCTTAACCACTGTGCAGTCTCTCTGGCCCTCTTGTCTATTTTTTTTGTACATTGCTTTTTATTTCAGTCTAAGTGGAAGGGAACTGAGAGACACAGAAAGGTAAGAACAGATCTTCTGGATAATGGTGTGGAAGACTCAGGTAAAGAACATCAGAATAACACACACATGTGCATTGTGATAGAACTGTCACATGAAGGGGGTGAGGAGATGGGTTAGCATTTAAGGCACTTTCCTGCAAAACCTAAGGACTCAGGTTCAATTACCCAGTACCCAGAAAAGCCAGATACACAAGGTGGAACATATGTCCAGAGTTGTCATTTGCAATGGATGGAGGCCCTGGGGTGCCCATTCTGTCTCTGTATTCATCCTCTCTCTCTCTCTCTCTCTCTCTCTCTGTGTGTGTGTGTGTGTGTGTGTGTGTGTTAAATAAAATATTTTTAAAATAACTAGCCCATTAACATTGGCACTTTTGAATATTTAGACAAAGTTCTACCAGTCATTGTTTTTATCTATTTACTTATTTGAGAGGCAGATAGAGATACAATGGGCATGTCAGTGCCTCCAGCCACTGCAAATGAACTCCAGACTCATGCACCATCTTGTGCATCTGGCTTACTTGGGTCCTGGAGAATTGAATCAGGGTCCTTAAGCTTTGCAGGGAAGTGATTTAACTACTAAGCTATCTTTACAGCCATTAAATGAAATTCATTGCTGCCCCATGGCTATTGATAGGTAAGCAAGATGGTGTAAAATATGCCATTTTCTTCTCATCTTCTAAGCTCAGGGTTATTGTGGGATTTTAAAATTTTATTTCTGAATTACTAGGCATTTACTAGACATCTGAAGTTCCAGAAATGCTTCAGGCTGTACAAAAATCAAAGCCTTTGATGCAAAGAGAGTTCTTGGAGGAGGTGAAGTTCTGGATAAATGGTAGCAACTTTTGGAATGTAAAATGTATATCCATTGCCTTGTCTGGAAATATTGAATAATTTGTAAAGTTAGTTGAAAACAGCAGTGTCCACAGACAGATGCTACCCACATTCTTCATCACTCACCTGGAGACATGTCACTCACAATTTCCACAGCCTCACATACTCACACACTGTCTCACAATACTCATTTTCCAAAGCTTATAGGTACAAAACTCAACAAGTTTCTCCATCACATGTTGGGATCTACTGAGAAACACAAATGAAATGAAGATACTCTTGTAATTTTTTTTTGGGGGGGGTAGGGGTGAGATAGTGTTTCATTCTAGTCCAGGCTTATCTGAAATTCACTATGTAGTCTCAGGCTGGCCTCAAACTCACAGCCATGATCCTCCTACCTCTGAGACCCTAGTGCTGGAATTAAAAGCATGCACGATGATACCAAGCAAAAAGTGAAGATACTTTTTCTTCTTGTTGTTGTTTTTGTTTTTGTTTTATGAGGACAGGTATTTCTCTACTTCAGGCCAACCTGGAATTCACTCTGTATTCTCAGGCAGGCCTCGAATTCTGTGACTCTCCTACCTCTGCCTTCTGAGTGCTGGGGTTTAAAGTCTTGTGCCACCATGCCTGGCCACATGCCATAGTAGATATTTTAGAAATATTTTTATTTATTTCCAAGCAGAGGCAGAGAGAAGAGAAAGAGAGATTGAGAGGAAGAGTCAGATAGAGAGAGAGAGAGAATAGGTATACTAGGGCCTCCAGCCACTGCAAATGAACTACAGATGAATGTTCTACCATGTACATCTACCTGGCTTTTTGTAGGTACTGGGGAATCAAACCTGGGTCCTTTGTCTTTGCAGGCAAGTGTCTTAACCCCTTACCCACCTATCCAGCCACCAATGTGAAGTTTTAGAATAAAATTTAATTGCATGTTGCAATAAAGTACTGAGTATGTGTTACCACAGAAAATCTTTATTTACCAAGGCAGCTGAATGTCATGTCATTTCCTTTTTTTTTCCTTTGATTTATATATATATATATATATATATATATATATATATATATATATATATAATTTTAGAAAGAGAAAGAGAGATGGTGGGTTGGGGTTGGGGAGAGAATTGGCATCCTAGGGCCTCAGGCATTGCAATCAACTCCAGGAGCTTATGCCATCTAGTGGGCATGTGTGATCTTGTGCTTGCCTTACTTTTGTGCATCTGGCTTACATGGGCTCTGTAGAGCTGAAAATCATGTTTCCTTAGGTTTCACAGGCAAACATCTTAACTGCTAAGCCATGTCTCCGGCCCTATCATGCCATTTCCAATGTACATGCTCCATTGCCTTCTGATTTTGCTTGGAGCCTTTCCAAGCCATGGTTGGGGCACACCACATACATAACACTTTAGGCCCACTGGCTTGTTGAGTGGAATACAGGAACACTTTGCAACTGTAGCATGCGTGATGGCATTTGGTTCATTAGATTCGCATCCTTCCCTGTTCCCAGGATGGTGGATAACTGTGTGTGTTCATGCCAGTTCTCTTGTCCTGTTTTGGGGCATTTAATCCTGGCCACTGATCACCCTAAACCAGTTTTTTTTTTGCC
Source organism: Dipus sagitta (assembly GCA_036346955.1). Lineage (NCBI taxonomy): Eukaryota > Metazoa > Chordata > Mammalia > Rodentia > Dipodidae > Dipus > Dipus sagitta. The sequence continues at coordinate 16,323,260 of CM070791.1, read as the reverse complement.
CTCAGCCTTTAAACAAGGACAATGAAAGTTTACAATCCACACAAATTAAAGCAACTCATTTTAGAGCTGTAGAGTTTTCCCCTACCTGGGATCTGAGAATACCTATACCAGAAATACCCCATATATACATGGCTGGAGAGGTGGCTCAGCTGTTAAGGTGCTTACATGCAAAACCTAAGGACCCAGATTCGATTCCCCAGTCCCCATATAAGACCAGATGCACAAGATGGTGCATGTGTCAGGAGTTCATTTGCAGTGGCTGGAGGCCCTGGCACACCCATACCCACTCTTTTTGTATCTGTCTCTTTCTCTCCTAAATAAATAAATAAATAAGTAAATTTAAAAAATCATGGCTGGCCAATTCCCTCATATAGCATTGTGCAAAATTTATCCTCTAGTGAGAGAAAGGCAAAAAGACAATTTTATTAATTTTTTTTTTTGTTTTTGAGGTAGTCCCAGGCTGGCCTGGAATTCACTCTGTAGTCTCATGGTGGCCTTGAACTCATGGTGATCCTCCTATCTCTGCTTCCAGAATGCTGGTATTAAAAGTGTGCACAACCATGCCTGGTTAAAGGACAAATTTAATTGACTCTGGAAGTACAGGTTGACACATCAGTTTTGTGTTCTAATTTTATGTACCTTCTGTCATTAATATGTATTTTTAAATTTCTAACAATGTGTTATTAGAGAAAGAAAGGGAGAGAGAGAGAGAGAATAGGCACATCAGAACCTCAGTCCACTGCAAACAAATTGCAGAAGCATACACCAGTTTGTGCATGTGATTTATGTGTGTCCTGGGGATATGAACCTGGTTTTTTAGGCTTTGAAGACAAGCACTTTAACTACTGAGCCATCTCTCCATCCCTTAATATGCAGAAATCAAGTTAGTCTTCAATTTCTCTCCAGTGAACTTCCTTTGTATTTCGAATATATGATTAATGTTAGATATGTCAAGTAGTCATTGCCAGAGGATTTCACCTGCATGACCCACAGTTAGATAGATATGGCCTGTGGTACCAGGGGTAGCATGGCAGTACAAGAGAACCAGACTCTCATCTTCATATCAGCAGGGAAAAGAAAAAAATCCTGATCATTGGTGTTCTGTGGATGCTCTCCTTTTCATGGGTGGATCTGTGGATAAGTGGATGAGTATGTAGAGAGAACCATGGATAGATGTGGAGATAGATCAATATCAACTGGTTCAAGAGAGGCAGAGACAGAAGAAGGTATAGATGAAGGGCTGGGTGCATGGGTATATAGATGTGTACATGGCTGCATTGGCATTCAGGTGGGTGGGTTCGTGGATGGATGGATGGACACATGATTGATAGATAGATAGTAGATGAAATAAATAGATGTCAAGTGGTTCAAGAAAGGCAAAGCTGGAAGAATGGTTAGAGGAAGGAATGGGTGCATAGGTATATAGATGTGTATATGGATGCATTGGCATTTGATATGTAAGTAGATAGATAGATAGATAGATAGATACATACATACATACATACATACATACATACATCCACACATACATAGATGTCAACTGGCTCAAGACAAACAGATTCAGAGGGATGGATAGATGAAAGGATGAATGCATAGGTATATAGATGTGTACATGGATATCTTGGCATTTGGGGTGTAGATAGATGATAGATAGATAGATAGATAGATAGATAGATAGACATCAACTGGTTTAAAGGAGACAGAGACAGAAATATGGATAGTTGAACGGGTGTGTGCATGGGAATATAGATGTGTAGATGAATGCATTGGCATTTGGATGAGTATATAGGTAGGTAGATGATAGACAGACAAGCCGCATTATATATGATGGATAAAGAGATAGATTCCTATGTACATGGATGTATGCATAGTTGAATAATTGGGATAAATCAGACATACTGTTCTAAATTGTCTATAATGTAGTACTTTGCTAATGATATCCTCTTACCAATGCCTTTTCCATTTAACCATAAAGGTACCACAAGACACTCCTGTGTATTGTCTATGATGTTAGATTTATAGAATATTGAGCAGGAAAAGCAACAGTTCTTATTCCAATGTGGCTCCCCTGGAGATGTCTATGTTCTACTCCAGGCAGGATGATTTTTGCCTCCACTGATCATTGAACAATGTCTGTGGAAAATGTGGGGCCATTACACAAGTACACTATTAATATCTTTATTCTTAACTGCTTCTACACAGGACATGGGGTGGTTTTACTGCACAACGTGGGCCTGTCAGCATTCCATCAAAGTTGAGAGACAGAATCAAGTGTCCATGTTCTCCCTGAGGATGATTGACAGCTCACACTGACTGGGGACAAGACTCAGGAGACCATGACCTCCCTGAGGATGATTGACACTTCACAGTGACTATGGGAGGGGACTCTGGAGACTACACACTCCCTGAGGATGATTGACAGTTCATGGTGACCACAGGAGGGGACTTGAGAGACCACACCCTCCCTGAGGATGATTGTTAGTTCACAGTGACTAGGTGAGGGGACTTACAAGAACACACCCTCCCTGAGGATGGCTAACAGTTCATGGTGACTAGGGGATGGGGCTTGGGAGACCATGCCCTCCCCAAGGATTATTAACTGATCACAATGTCTAGGGGAGGGTATTTGGGAGACTATGCCCTCCCTGAGGATAATTGACAACTCACAGTGACTAGGAGATGGGACATGGGAGACTACGACTGACCTAACAGCAGCTGTCTTTACCTCTTTTTATAAAATATTTATTTATTTATTTATTTATTTATTTATTTATTTATGATAGAAAAACAATAGGTGCTTCAGGGCCTCCAGCCACTGCAAACACACCCCAGATGCATACACCACCTTGTGCATCTGATTTTACATGTGTCCTGGGGATTCAAACCCAGGTCACTAGGCTTTGGAGTCAAATGTCTTAACCACTGTTCCATATCTCCAGCTCTGTCTTTACCTCTTTACCTGCACAATATTGGGCCCATTAACATATTACCATGAATGGTGTAGGAAGGCAAAATAAAGATGAAAATTAGAAGTTGGAAAGAAGAAAGAGTTCAGTAGAAATGGAAAAGGGAAGGAGTAAAAGAGAAGGAGATTATGGACAAAATATATAATGAGGGGATGAAGAGATGGCTCAGCAGTTAAAGCATTTGTCTGTAAAGCCTAATGTCCCAGGTGTGATTCCTCAGGACCCAAATAAAGCCAGAGGCACTATGATATATGACATGGCTGGAGGCCATGAACACCCATTCTCTATCTCTCTCTCCTTGCAAATAAATAAAAAAATAAAATATTTATCAAAATGGCACATGCATATAGAGTTTGTTTGCAGCAGCTAGAGGCTCTGGCATGCCCATTCTCTCTGTATCCCTTGTGAATAAAAAAATATAAATGGGGGCTGGGGAGATGGCTCAACACATAAGGCAGTTGACTGCAAAGTCTACAGGCCCTGGCTTCAATTCCCAAGTACCATGCAAAGCCAGATGCACAAGGTGGCACATGCATCTGGAGTTCATAGACTGTGACTGGAAGCCCTTGAGCATCCATTCTATCTCTCTCTCCTCTACCTCTCTCTCTCTCTCTCCTATATGTATCTCCCTGTTAGCAAACAAATAAATAAATGAATAAAATATATGACAATATTTTAAATATATATTATCTACATGAATTAATTTGTCAATAAAATGTTTCCAAAAAGAAAATATACAGGCAGAAGGTAGACAAATTTCTAAATAAATAGAAGATAGACTGAAGGATAGATGATGGATGGATGAGATATGTCAATGCCAAATTTAAAACCATTTTTAGAAGAGAGGGAGGGAGGCAGGGAGAGAGAGAGAGAAAGAGAGAGAGAAGAAGATGAGAGAGAGAATGGCCTCCCACCTAAATTATCTCCCAGACATTCGACACCTAGTGGGTATGTGCCATCTTGTGCTTGCCTCACCTTTGTGCATCTGGCTTATGTGAAATCTGGAGATTCAAACATGGGTCCTTAGGTTTCACCTGCAAGTAGTGTCTTAACTGCTAAGCTATGTCTCCACCCCAATATCAGATTTATACACTGATAATACATGAGGTAGATTAGGTAGAAGGAAGGGCTGGATGACATATGCAACAAGTGACTGAGAGATGTAAAAGGAAATGGAAAAACACATGAGACAGTTTAGGTAGAAGCTGGATTTATACATAGATGATGATGGTTTGACAAGAATAGGTGTTAAATAAATCAGTAAGTGCATACATAAATGCATAGATGTTATGAGGGAAAGATACATGCCTAGTTAGGTAGGTGTATGCATATATCAATGATAGATATTGATAGATAACTGTGAGAAACATTGTTGGCTATATATATATACATATACATATATATATATCCATATAGATAGATGATAGGAACTTAAATCTGTATAAATGCCATTGTACATAAAATGCTTCTAATGGATAATGTTCTTTCAATTTATATACAGACACAAATTTGAGTCTTTGAGGTAGGGTCTCTCTCTAGCCTAGGTTGACCTGGAATTCACTCTGTAGTCTCAGGCTGGCATCAAACTCATGGCCATGATTCTACTACCACTGCCTCCTGAGTGCTGAAATGAAAGGCATGAGTGTCACTACCATGCCTGGCTCCGATACCTTTCTTTACTTATTTATTAGGGAGAGACAGAGAAAGAGAACCTTGAGGGTTGACTGACACACCTACTGTTCTCCCTCTCTTTCCTGATGGCATGTGACCAGCAGGCCTCCTGCTCCTGCCATCATGATGGACTATGACCCCTGTGAGGATCATGGCAACAAGTTCAAAACCAGCGTGAGACAACATAGTGAATTCTGGGTCAGCTTGAGCTAGAGTAAGACCTGACCTTGAAAAACCAAGAAAATAAAAATAGAGATAAATAAAAGTCTTTGTTCTGCCAAAGAAACACATTTGATAACTTAGAAAGGAATTGGCTGGGGCTGATTTCTCTTCTAGAGTCTACCTTGCACTGGTATGTGAACTGCATCCCAGTGGGGGTTATCTTTTAGTTGTTCCCTACCTCTGAGCCTCTGTGCATCTGTCTTTAATTTACAATCACTCTTGCAAAACCTCACAGCAACATGGCTTACGATGCACCTCCCAGCAGGCTGGATATATCTCTGGAGTCTGCCATCTGGGCAAATGACACACCACCAATCAACTTTTCATAACTGGACTGTGGACAGTAGCCAGGGCATCCCACAATAGAGACACACAGCCCTGTTCTCACAGATTTAGACAGTTAAAAATATGAACTCAGGATAAGAGGATCACTTGAAGTTCAAGGCTACACAGACTATGTAGTGAATTCCAGGTCAGCCTGGGCTACAACAACACCCCACCTCAAAACACCAAGACCAACCAATCAACCAAACAAAAAGATGGCATGGTACTGGCACCAAAACAGAGAGACAAGTAGAACAGATGAGAGGACCCAGAAGTAAATCCATTCCTCTTTGATAAGCTAGCCAAAAATATTCAGTGTAATTGGATGAAGTGACACATGCATGTTGAAATTGTTTGAAGTGTCAGAAGTTCCTGGCACACTCATGTCTCTCTCTCTCTTTCCCAATTTCTCTCTCACTTAAATAAAAATGTTTTAATTCTCTTTCTCTATCTGCCCCCCTCCCATCTCTCTCAAATAAATAAAAATATTTTTTTCTTTAAAAATGGCTGGAGAGATGGCTAAAAATGTAAAAATGTGGCTGGAGAGATTGCTCAGTGGTTAAGGCGCTTGCCCATGAAGCATAAGGACCCAGGTTCAATTCCCCAGTAACCTCATAAAGCCAGGTGCACAAGGTGGCACATGCATCTGGAGTTCCATTGCAGTGGCTGGAGGCCCTGGCATACCCATTCTTTTTCTAGCTGTCTCTTTCCCTCTCAGTTTTTCTTAAATAATAAGTAAATAAATAAATAAATAAATAAATAAAAATTTATGAACTCACTGGGCATGGTAGTGCACACCTTTAATCCCAGCACTCAGGAGGCAGAGAGGTAGGAGGATTGCTGACAGTTCAAGGCCACCCTGAGAGTACATAGTGAATTCCAGGACAGCTTGGCCTACAGTCAGACCCTACCTCAAAAAACAAAACAAGAACAAAAAATTATAAACTCATATTGGTTCATAGAAACTGATATATATATTGGCTTTAATTAGAGGCTACCCTGTTAATAATTTCATCCAACTTGACCAAGTTGCTTTTTCATTCAGAAACAAGATTCAGTAGTCTAATTTTTGTTTCAAATTTTAATATTTTCATTTATTTCTGAGCAGAGAGAGACTGACAGAGAGAGAATGGGTGCACCAAGACCTCTACCTACTGCAAACGAACTCCAGAAGCATGTACCACCTTGTGCATCTGACAGTATGTGGGCTTCAGGCAATTGAACTTGGGTCTGTTAGGCTTAGCAGACAAGTGTCTTAACCACTGAGCAATCTCTCCAGTCCTAATATTGCCTATTTAATTAGGTAGGCATGTTTATGGAAAAATATCTTTTAGGGGTAGTGAGATGGCTGAGAAGTTAAGACACTTACCTATGGAGCCACAGAACCCTGTTTCAATTCCCCAGGACCCACGTAAGACAGATGCAGAAGGTGGCACATGCCTCTGGAATTCATTTGTAGTAGCTGGAGGTCCTGTTTCACCAATTCTCTCCCCACCCTCTCTCATCAAATGAATACAAGTAAAATATAAAGGTGTGACCCACCATTCCCAGCATGAAAAAAACACAACCAGAAACACAAAACATAAATCATTTCAGACATATATACCACATGTATGGATATATGTACACATAAGTGCACATATTTATGTATTTAGGTACATGCACATTACAAATAATATCATTACTCCATGTTCATAGCAAATTAGTCCCCCTCAAAAAGTCACTGGTATCAAAATGCACAAAAGTTTAAGCCCTTCATGCAAAATGGGATATTTCTACAGAATTGACACATGTCCTCTCATCTTTAAATCATCTATGTATGATTTATAATCCTTCATAGGGGCCTAGAGAGATGACTTAGCGGTTAAGGCACTTACCTGCAAAGCCATAGGACCCAGGTTCGATTTCCCAGCATCCATGTAAAGCCTGATGCACAAGGTGGCACATGTGTCTGGTGTTCCTTTGCAGTGGCTAGAGGCCCTGGTGTGCCTATTCTCTCTTTGTGTTTGCCTCTCTCTCTCTCTGTTACTCTCTCATAAATAAATAAAATATTTTTAATGATAAATATAAATTTCAAAAATTAACATAAAAACTCACTGTTTTATTGTTTTACATTACTTTAAGTATATAAAGGGAAAGCTGGTCTTGATGCTGGCACACACTTATGATATAAGCACTTGGCAACACTGAAGTAGCAGGAGTGCCATGAGTTCAAGGCCAGCCAGGTCTGCAAAGTGAGAGCCAGGTCAGTCCAGACTAGAGTCAAATTCTACCTCAAAGTGAATGTAATAACGAATT